>PVKM010001450.1:0-77634 GCA_004027735.1 Carollia perspicillata
TCAAAGAAGGTTCTTAATACCTCACCCCCTCCATTTCAGAGAGCCTTTCTAAAAACGAAGGATATATCTTTCTCTTCAAAGAGGATCATAAACACTGTGTGTACAATTTCATGGTGTACAAAGATTTTTGTGTTGAGGTCTTGCATTAAAAAAAAATTCTTTAGCCCTGGCTGGTGTAGCTCAGTGGATTGAGCATGGGTCTGTGAAGCAAAGATTCACTGGTTCGATTCCCAGTCAGGGCACATGCCTGGGTTGCAGGCCAGGTCCCAAGTAGGGGACCCATGAGAGGCAACCACACATTGATGTTTCTCTCCCACTCTTTCTCCCTCTCTTCCCCCTCTCTAAAAATACATAAATAAAATATTAAAAAAAAATTCTTTAAAACTATAGAGTATGAGAATATGAGAGAGCTTAGGGCTTTGATGATAAAGATAGATTAAATTAGCTGCCTACATCACAAAGCTGGCTAGAACCAGAGCTGGACTAGAAAGAAATCAAGTTTCCAAACTTAGTCAAGATTCCACTACATTTTTAGCTATACACATTCATTTCATATTTAGTAACTTCAAAGGTCAGTAAGATTCATTCTTTGATGGTGATATAACTTTTTTAAAAATAAGATTGTATTTACTTATTTTAGAGAAAGGGAAGAAAAGGAGAAAGAGAGGAAGAGAAACATCGATGATGTGCTGAAGATACTTCGACCAATTGCCTCTCACACGCCCCCAACTGGGGACCTGGCCTGCAACCCAGGTACGTGCCCTGACTGGGAATCAAAGCGGTGACCTTTCAGTTCGCAGGCTAGCACTCAGTCCACTGAGCCACACCAGCCAGGGCATGATGGTGATGACTTTTTAAAACTTCAAATATATTGAGATATTCAAAATGAATGGATCAATATGGGTAATTAATAGTTTGTTTTTACTCACACAGACGAGTGTAACTTTAAGCAAAACTGTATCTGGATAGTTCAAAGATATAACCATGCTCAGGCTAACCTAACCTATAAATATCAAAAGGGAAGCTCACTCAATACCTTCTTCATGAAGGAATGAAGAGAGCCATCATCACCTTTGTTGATGTAATTAACTCAAGCATTTGGAAGCATTATGTAAAGCACATAATGTGCTTTATATCTTATTGCTCTCATTTCATAGATAGGAAATAGGCTCAGAAAGGTGAGGTAACTTTCCCAAAGTCACAGAGCCAGTAAATGTCAGAGCTAAGATTTAAATCTTGGTATGACTCTAAGCTTATGAACAGGCTGGTTGAATAATGGCTTTCTAAATCATGGGAGTGATTTGCATAGGCAAATCTACTTGACAGTTGTGAGCAGATTCAAATATCATAGATAGTTGGACTGAATGGCTTTGAAGATCTTAATTCCCAGCCTTAGATTCTAGGATTCTGTGATAAAGACTTAATGAAGAGTCTTCATTATAATTTGTACATAAAATATTTAACATTACAAAAACAAAATTTCAAGGATAGGACCAAAAAGCTCTTTTTGTTCATTCACAATGACTTTCTTATTCAGACAAAAAGCATCATATACTTATATTTCTGCAGAATCAGTACATTTAAAAGTACCTTTCAGATACATCAGGATGTGGCTGAGTGGGAAGAGAAGATGACTCTCCAGAAACCCCAGCTGTCTGTAGAGCTGATGACTGCTGCCCTGCTAGCTGGCCGTTCTGAACTGCACTCGTTTGCGCAGACATGGATCCTGCAGCACTACTGTTCATACTGCCGAAGGGTGGAAACGAAGGTAGTTTATTTGATGATACTCCACTACTCAAGTTGGAGGATGATGAAGATGAAGTGGAAGTTGTGGTCAAAGTTGAATTAGCTGTGGCAACTGAAGAAGACATGGTAACACCTGACGTCATTGTTATAGTACTGCTCGCTGAAGATGTTAGGGTGGCAGATGGAGTATTAGCATTTCCAGGAGTTGTCATCTGAGGTGGAGTGATCAAAGACTGACTCGTAGGGGCAACAAAATTTGGCTGGGAAAGTAGAGAGCTGTCCAGTGGCTGGGAAGCAAGATAAGGACCTAAAGATAATAAAAACAGGCAGGATATTTAATTCTTTATTTTACTGATTGGTTCTTCATTTACCCAACTATGTGAATAATAATTATCTAGTTGATGCTTTTTGGTAATTAAGCTCCCTAAGTTGCTGGTTAAGAGTGTAGCACATACTAACTTTCTATTTTGCTAGAACCTAAAGTAACAAATTTTAAATGGAATTGAAAGAGAAACCAGCATTTTCATGCAAAATAAATGGTTTCCTAGAAAGAATAATAAAATTCTATTTCCTGGGCATAATTAAATGTAAATAACAGTATCTAGCAAATTTTTATTAACCCATTCAAAGAGTTCCTAAACCACAAGTTAAATAAATATTGACTACCCTGGGAGCTGATTAAACACAGGGTACAGCACAAATAACGCCCCTTTTTAATTACAAAATCATAAGCATGTAATTCTGTAACATAACAATATCACACTCAAGCATTCCATATGACATTTTAGGTGAAATGTTCAAATTAAAACTATAAATTATTACAACCATATTATTACCCTGCCAACCACACTCCAGCAGGCATTACTTCTGCTGGACCTGATATAAAAACTGTTACTATGAGTTTCAAATTAAAGAAATGTCTAATGAGATTCAATATTTTGGTTCTGTATCTCTTTGAACTAAGCCTCAAGTCCATTAATATTTAATTTAAGAGCATTAAAAACAACTCTTAAATAGCTGTCATTTTCTTAGTTCCAACAAAGAACTTTTTCTTCATGATATAGAGGTAACTACTACAAGTTATTTTATCTCTAAACCATTAACATGTCAAAAATCTTAATAAACTTAAATAAAAACACAAATTCATCAGATCCTACAGAGGCAACAGAAAATTATTCATAATCCGCAATTTCCTTCTGCCTGATGGGATCCCTATTGCAGGGATCACCAAACTTTTTCTATAAAGGGTCAGAAAGTAATACTTTAGGCTTTGTGGGTCACAGTCTCTGTCACAACTAGTCAGACCTGATCTTGTAGTACAAAAGCAGGCAAAGACAATATAAATGAGCATGGCTGTGTTCCATTAAAATTTTATTTATAAAAACAGCTGGTGGACTGGGCTATACTTTGCTGACTCTAGCCTTATGTAATAAATGCAAATCCAATACCTAGGTCATATCTGCAGACTTGTGCATAAAGCTTGAGTTTCGAAAATGCTTCATTGTTACCATCAGCTGCCTGGGAAAACCATTCCGCTACCAACTTTTCTGACAGTTTCTTTGATGCAGTAGATCCAACTCTCATGATCCCATCTGTCAATAGTCGAGAAACAGGTCTATGTTGACCTAATCGACAGGACTACAAATACACACAAAGAAAGCAGAATTAGTGAAATTAGTAGTTGAATGCACATTATAAAATAAAGCACTTAAAATATTTAAAATAAACTTTACCACACACAATTAACATTTGGGATAAAAATGTTAAGGGTGAGATGGTATCACAGGCCTTTTCCCTTTTTACCTTAGAAAGCCATTAAACTTCTTTTAAAATTAAACTATCTCCAATGAAATAAAATACCTAGATAATAACAATGGCACTAGAACCATGTGATTTGAATAACGAAAACCTGAAGAATAAAAAAATAAATGAGCATAAAAATGCAGTCATTTTAAGCTGTTTGTCTATCCCAACTCATGTATATAAATACATATACCCTTAAACAAAATAAAAATTGATATATAAATACACCATGTATTTGCCAGTTCTCCCTCCAATTCAGTGGGGTGCTGATGTTTCTTGTAAGAAACACACCAGCAAGTAAGTTTGCCATACTAGATTAAGAAAATTTAGACAGGATTTCTTTCCTATAAGAATTTCAAAGGCTCTAAAAATCTACTATGAACAGTGAATCTCTATAAGGTAATGTAATAATACACAATGCTTCCTCAAACCTATGTAGCTATGGAACTTTTTTCTGGGAAGATGTTGCAGGACTAGTGTTCCAAACAACAGTCTTTGGGAAATGCTTATTTCTACAAACACACCACAGATAACTTTGTAATGAAGTAAATATCTATATGTAGTTTAACTAGCACAAACTAACAATTCAGATTGTAAAAGAAATTAAATTTTAAAGACTGGATTTCCAAGCATTTATATAGGAAAAGGAAGGCATAATGATTAAGACTTTATGTCCCACAGCACTTTAAATTTGTAATCACTGCACTCAGTGATGGATATAATGAGAATCATAACTTAAAAGATTGGTCAAGAATTTCGGAAAAGAAAAAGATCTTACACAGAGCTAGCATAGCTTTGTTTTATGAGAAAAGTGAGGCCTAGTGTTAGTACCCGAGGTCCTAGAAAATCAGCACTAGAATTTTTATAAATGTAATTTCCTTGGTTATTTAACAATGCTACCCTTTATTTTAGGAAAAAAATAACTTACATGGGACATATATGCTCTCAACCCCACCCGGCCCAATATGGTAATTACCACCATGACCCATGGCACACACATCTAACAAAGGGTCTGGGTCACACGCTGTAAAGCATGCAACTGGCTACAATGAGAAGTAAACATCTGATATCAAAGAACTTGACATCATTACTGTTCTGTTCAATCAGCTAAATTGCCCAGTAATTTACATATAAACATAAAAATAAGGTAGTTTTAAAATGTCACCACTTTTTAAACACCTACCTCATATATTGCAGTAAGATCTCTAAAAAAGCTTTTGGCTCCATTTAACAAGGCTTCATTTTCTGGACATAGTACAACATACGCTATATCTCTTTGAGATCCATAGGGTTCCAGCATAAGTCTCTCCCAATAAGGGAGAGCAAATGGAGAAAGCACCAGAAAATCAAAATCATAACTCAACAAAAATGTGGGGATTGGCAGTGGTTCTGGAGATTCATCAGTTCCTAAATAATAAAGATATATTTTAAGAAAACATTTAAATGCAGGACAGGTCTTTTTATTTAAATGTCAAAAGTAACTGAAGTCATTTATTAGTACTAAAAATATTTTATTAAAGACAAAAATAATTAAGGCCAGTGACTGAGACTTTTCCAGTTAAGAATTTGCTAAATATTCTTTAAAAAACATTTGAGTTATACCTCCATTTAAATGCAAAAAACTAATTTGAATGAAAAAAAACTTAGAAGTTTAAAAGAACACATGGGAGGGGAGTTTTATTTTTAATAAATCTGGACTGGGGAAAGCCTTTCTAAGCTTAAATTTTGGTACAAAAAGAACAATAAACAAAGCCAAATGATTAATAACAATTTGGAAGAATGATCTGCAATGTACATGAAAAGCAATTAATATTCTTACCACATAAAAGGGACCTATAAACCCGTAAGAAAATGACCAAAAACCTAACAGAAAAATGGGTAAAGGATATGAGCAAAGTTCACAGAAAGAGAAATACCTCTTACACATAAAAAGATGCTCAATCTCATGACAAAGCAATTAAAAATAATAGCAAACAATTATAATTTACTATGTGCTAGGTACTCTTCAATGATCTTTGTTTTTATTAACTCATTTAATCCTCACAAAAACCACATAAGGCAGATACTAATATTAATCTCATTTTAGAGATGAAAAAGCAGAATGGAAAAGTTAAGTAACTTCTCCCATATCATACCAAGAGTGGCGGAAGTGGGATTAAAAAACCAGGAAATCTTTCCTAGCAGTCTATACTATCTATTCTGCCTGTCAAACTACAATGAAACAACCATTTTCACCCACCTACTCAGCATCCTACTGGTAAGGGTTTGAGGAAAGAGGCATTTTACTAGCAGGAGTTTATATTAATAGTATAGAGGGTAATTTGCCAACATTAAAAATATTCACATGTGCCTTCAGCCAGGAATGTTTGAACTATAGCAAAAGCGTTGTAATAATGATGGAGACAATCTATGTGTCTATAAACAGTAGGCTGGTAAAAATAACATCATGTGTAAAGAACAATGGAATACATGCAGCCTATTAAAAAAAAAGGCCTATATATGTACTGATCAGTAAAAACTGTGTGTGTATGTGTTGTGTGTGTGCCTACTATTTTAGTTTTAAAAAGAATGTAAAAATACTATAATGAACCTACATTTTTCACTCAACGTCAAGTTTTGTATGAGGTAAAACTTATTTAGCCATTAATAAAGGAGAAAAAGGAAAATATGAGCAAATCTATTACTTCCATACATAATGCATTCTACACCATGAACAAGTCAGCGATTTCATTGATAAGAACTATTATTCCAGATATATTTTAAAAGCTCCAATTACACCCATCTTTCAAAGCCAATCTTCAACAGTTAAACATTTTTTTAATGTTTTCTTCTATTACAGCTGACCATGAATCTGCTGTGATTGCATATTGAGAGTATTCATTTGCTATTCTTGTCACAACTAACAAACTCGTCCTTTTAAAAATATTTATTTATTTATTTATTTATTTTTAGAGAGAGGGGAAGGGAGGGAGAAAGAGTGGGAGAGAAACCTCAATGCATGGCTGTCTCTCATGTGTCCCTTACTGGGGACCCAGCCCGCAACCCAGGCATGCGCCTCGACCGGAAACCGAACCAGGGACCCCCTGCTTCACAGGCCCATGCTCAATCCATTGAGCCACACCAGCCAGGGCAAACTTGTCTTTTTTTTAAATGAGAACTTAAGAACATTTTTAAAAAGATTTTATTTACTTACTTTTAGAGATAGGAGAGGGGAGGGAGAAAGAAAGGGAGAAAAACATGGCTGTGTGAGAGAAACATCAATCGGTTGCTCCTCACATACTTCCAATGGGGCACCTGGCCTGTCACAACCCAGGCATGTAACCTGACTGGGAATCAAACCTGCAACCTTTTGGTTTACAGGCTGCCGCTCAGCCCACTGAGCATCACCAGCCAGGGCTTGAGAATTTTCATCACTAGTATTATCTGCTCCCCTTTTACTCCATTTTTCATTCAATTTTGCAAAATGATGATTTACAACAAAAGTGGTGTTCAGTCTTTTTAAATTTTTGGCAGTACAATTCTTTCTACACAAAAAATTGTACTGGTCAGTCTGTGTGAAGACAGATCTAATGTTAGCTCTCCTCTGAAGTGGAGTGGAGAACCCAGCAAACCGAATGCTGGCAATGTTGAACGTAAGAAAGGCTAGGATTGACTACACTACCTTCAGTCAAGTTTATGCCACAAATATATTTAAAGAAAACAACTGTGTTTATTCAAGTTGGGCATGGAAACTGAGGACTGATAGAAAATTAGTCAATATACATATTATAAATTACTTACCATAAGAGCCTCGGCCTGCCATTTTATGAAACTGTTGCCAAGTGAGAGGGCCTTGAACCCCCCAAGGCCTTACTGTTCTTTTCTTCTGAATAGCATCCTGAAGAACTGGGTGAAGAGAGAGGAGCATTCGAAGTACATCCTGTGAGCACTGCATACTCACATCTACAACCATGAAAGAAACAGTAAATAAGAACTGCTCTTGCTAACACAAAGAATAAAATTTTAAGATAATAAGAAATACAGTTAGAGACAAAGATTAAGCATCTGCCTGACCTATTTTATATATAGAAAACCCTAAAAACTCCGCCAAAAATTATTAGAAATAAGTAAAGCTGCAAGGAACAAAAACCAATATACAAAATATGTTGCATTTCTATACTCTAACAACAAAAATCAGAATGAGAAATTAAGAAAACAATCCTACATACGATTGCAACAAAAACAAGAAAATACCCAGGAATAAATTTAACCAATAAGGCGATATACCTATACACTTAAAATTATAAAAAACACTGTTGAAAAGACACATGAAAAATGGAAATCTATTTTGTGCTCATGGATTAGAAAAATTAACATTGTTAAAATGTCCATACTACCCAAGACAATCTATGATAAAAAGCAATACCTACTAAAATACCAATGGCATTTTCCACAGAAACAGAACAATGACAAAAAAAAAAAAAACACACACACATAAAATTTGCACGGAACTACCGAAGACCCCAATTAGCCAATGCAGTCCTGGGGGGTGGGGAGGCTGAGCACATCACACCCCTGATTTCAAACTATACTACAAAGCTATAGACATCAACATTATGCTACTGACAGGAAAACATTGATCAATGGGACAGAGCTCAGAGCCCAGAAATAAACTAACACACACGTAGAACTAATTTATGACAAAGGAGGCAAGAACATATAAAGGAGAAAAGTGCGTTTCTTCAATAAATGGTACTGGGAAAACTGCCACATACCAAAGAATGAAATTAGTCTATCATCTTAAACCATACACAAAAAATTAACTCAAAATGGATTAAAAACTTCAATGTAAGACCTGTAACCATTAAAATATACAGAAGAAAACAAAAAGCAGTAAGCTCCTTGACATCAATCTTAGTGATGTTTTGTGAATTTGATTCCAACAGCAAGTGAAACAAAAGCAAAAAATAAATAAATGGAGCTACAACAAACTAAAAAGCTTCACCACACCAAAAATAACCTCATCAACAAAAAAATTAACAGGCAGCATACCTAAAGGGAAAAGATATTTGCAAATAATACATCTGGTAAGGGGTTAATACCCGAGACATATAGAGAACTCACACATCTCACCAACAAAAATACAAACAACCTGGTTAGAAAGCAGGCAGAGGCCCTGGCCAGGTGGGTCAGTTGGTTTGAGTGTCACCCTGTGCACCAAAAGGTTGCAGGTTCTATCCTCGATGAAGGCACATACCTAGGTTGTGGATCTGGTCCCTAGTTGGGGTTCATATGGGAGGCAACTGACCAATGTTTCTCTTTCATATTGATGTTTCCCTCCCTACTCCCAAATCAATAAAAATATACTCAGGTAAGAATATTTTTTAAAAAGATTTTATTTATTTTTAGAGAGAGAGAAAGGGAGAGAGAAGGAGAGACAAACATTGATGTGCAAGAGAAACATTGATAGGTTGCCTTTCAAATACACCCTCGATTGGGGACCTGGCCTGCAACCCAAGCATGTGCCCTGACCGGGAATCGAACTTAATGACCTTTCAGCCTGTGGGACAACACCTAAACCACTAAACCACACCAGTCAGGGCTCAAGGTATTCTTGATGCCTCATTTTTGTCTTACATGTATCAGCAAACCCTATAGGTTCCATTTCCTAAATATACCTAGAACATACTACTTATACTCTACTGCTTCCAATAAGCTACCACCGTCCTTTCCTGGATTACTGCAATTGCCTCCTAACTGATCTGCTTCTACTCTCACCTTCACCACCCACAACACAATAGCAAACAGAAAAAGGATCATGTAACTTCTCTCTGCTCAAAACTGTCCTATAGCTTCCCATCAGTGTTAGAATAAACTATAAGGGCCCAACACATGACTTTGGTGCCAGGCCAACCCTTCAACTTCATCTTCTACCAGTCTCCCCATCACCCAATTCAATCCAGCAACACTGCCTCCTTACTGTTTCTCAAACATACTAGACACACTACTCCCTCAGGGTCTTTTTGCACTGCCTGAAAGACTCTTCCCTCGGTCTGTCACATAACTTACATTCCCTTTCTTTATGTGGGCCTTTGCTCAAATGCTATATATACCTCAGTAATACCTTCTCTATCCATACATCTAAAATGTCACGCTTGTTTTTGTTGTTGTTTTAAGAGAGGAAGGCAGGGCGGAGAGACAGAGAGAAGAGAGAAAAGAGAGAAAAAACATCAGTTGTTCACCTTCTCATATGCACCCAGTCAGAGGATCAAACCTGCAACCTGGGTATGTGCCCTGATTGGGAATTAAACCTGTGACCTTTCAGTCTACAGGACAATGCTCCCCCCAACTGAGCCAGTATATTCCTGTCTTTGTCCACTCCTTTACCTGTTTTTTCTTAAAAGCACTTGTCACTATCTGATATCATATAATCACCTATTTTATTTTGTCTTCCCACTAAGGTATAGGCTCAGAAGAGCAGGAAATATGTGGCCAGAAAAAGTCTAGCCATTGATAATATAATGAGAACAGTGTGTGCAATATCAATGTAACCTGGCAGCCAAGGAGAGCGGACTAGAATGTGCATGTGTGAACAATGATGACTTCACTGTACTAGTCAGTGGGGGTGATAGATGCCACTGAGTGAGCATGTGAACTGTGTGGCTGTCGCATTCAAAATGAGCCAGTAAAGCAATGAATCTGCATCAAATTTTGCGTTAAGCTTGAATATTCCTCCACAGAAACTATTTACATGATTCAGAAGGCTGCAACTATGAGTAACTGGTGATTCGTAATTTCATCACAACACACCCACTCCTGCATCCTGTCTTGTGCAGAGTTTTTTGGTGAAACATCAAATCACCCAAGTGACTCAGCCCCACTACAGCCTAGATTTGGTGCCCTGGGACTTCTGGCTTTTCCCAAAACCAAAATCACCTTTGAAAGGGAAGAGATTTCAGACCATCAGTGAGATTTAGGAAAATACGACAGGGCAGCTGATGGTAACTGAGAGAACTGTGTAAAGTCCTTAAGTTCCTACTGTGAAGGAGACTGAGGTGTCATTGTCCTATGTACAATGTTTCTTCTTCAATAAA
The DNA here is from genome assembly GCA_004027735.1 of Carollia perspicillata. NCBI lineage: Eukaryota > Metazoa > Chordata > Mammalia > Chiroptera > Phyllostomidae > Carollia > Carollia perspicillata. The sequence continues at coordinate 10,623 of PVKM010001450.1, forward strand.
TGTCTCTATTTTTCTTAGTACATGGCCAGATACTTTCTTGGCAGATTTCGTATGTTTGCTTTGTCCAACATTACTTTATAAAAGAACAATGCCTAGCACATACTAGATGCTCAATAAACATTTAATGAGTAAAGGAATGTTGAATAATGCAGACATCTAGCAACTTTCTGCTAAATTAACATGCAAAAAGTACTTTATACTTCGACATAAGTACATAATTACAGATTTATAATCACTATGCTTTTATTGGTGAAATTAAACTAAACTGGTAGGGAATTAACATGTCATTCTTAAAGGAGTTTTAAGCCCAAATTTAAGTGTCTCTATTAAGCTATGTGGGAAATTACCTTTAATACTTTTTCCTAAGAAAGAAAAGCAAAGCCATACAGCTAAAGGAAAACAAACAGAAAAATTATTCTATTAGCATAGTTACCATTTCTTTTGGACCAAGGGTGTAAGCACGAACTTTTCACAAGCGCTTCATCAACTTTTCCTCCTGACATGTTATCCATGAACTGACGCCCATGCTCTAAAGCAAGGTAGCAGTCATTGCAACAGTCCCGCTCTTCCACACGTACCCAGTTGCTAACTACACCAATTTTGGGAAAGGGATCTTGGTCTGCTGCTCCAAAAGGTGAAAATAAATTAGTGCATTGATCTTGTAGCAATAATATCAACTCATCAGGAAATTTTTCAGATTCCTTTAGTCCTCCATTAACATGTTCAGCAGAAGTAGCCCTGAGAGCTTCGAAACGTTTTTCTGCTTCTTTGCCACATTCTGTGTTGCGTCCTATGATATCTAGTTCATCTTCAAGGAACAATCCTGAATTGTTTCCAAATTTTCTGTTCATGACAGCACTGAAGCCACAGGTACACCTATACTGTGCTTCCTGCGTTGGATCTGGAATGTAAACTCCAACATCGGCACCTTTGATATTCATGTTGCAGACACAGATACAGCAACTATCAAAGTTACAGTCTTTAAACAAATTCATAACTGATTCTGAAAGAATGAGGTTTACATAGAGACTGTGTGCTTCAGGGATGGAAGGAACAGTTGCAGGTTCAACAGAATTAAGGGGTCTGCATGTGGATGGGGTGGAAGCTGGTGAATACAAATCTGAATTTTCATATTTGACTGAACCTTGGGCACTAGCAGGTCCACCAGCTCCACGAGGAGTCCTTGGAGTCCTTGGAGTCCTTGGAGTTGGAAACCTAGGTGTAGATGGAGAAGGAAGAATTCCTGTTCCACCATTGCTGGGAGGCGCGCTGCTAGGAGGCATCCCAAAAGAAGTATGAGTTTGAGGGGTATAAGCAGGGCCATATTCTTGATCCATTGTACTTCCATCACTAGCAACACCAGGGTAAAAGAAAGTCAGACACATGTATAAAGGAATATATTAGTAATGTGAAATACAACAAAAAAAATCCCAAATATTTTTTGGTTAAAAATTATAAAAGTGCAGTTAGTACAAAAATTTCAAGTATAATTACAATATATTTCAGGTTAATATATTCACTATAGGAGATTATTGTGGGCTGAGGACCAACCAACTAGTTCTAAACTTATAAATAAAGTTAAGAATCAAACTGGCAACCTTTCGGTTTGCGAGATAACACCCAACCAACTGAGCCACACGGCCCAGGGTGATCTACATATTTCGTATACTACAAATACACATATTCCATTCTAAGATGACGCTGACTGTAAAAAACAACGACAACAAGCCTGATTTTGGAGATATCTGTGTAAAAAGGGTTAATGACAATTTTAAGAAGCTACCAATTATAAGGTACCTCAATTTCACAGATTTTAAATTAGAAAAGTGTATGAAATATGACAGATGTACAAATGGGAGTGACTTACAATTTTAGACCAAAATAAAGGAGCTTTGAAGACAAAGAATCAAAGCATAACAACAGTCTTAAGCTTCTAATAGTTTATCTATACCAGCTAATTTCATTATAATCTATTAATCAGAAAATAATTTTTAGACTTTTCAAAAACCAGTATCTTTTTACCAGGTACCAGCATACCAGGTACTTCTATGAAAAAAGGTAAAGCTACATAAGCATTCATATGCTATACCAGTAATATAAATCTAAATCATACCCATCTTTGATGAATGGCATTGCTGGCCCTGAAGGAAGCAATTCCAGTTTTCCAACAGTCCAACTCTGACGATAAACACACTCTTCTGGCAATTTAATAGGAGGCAGACATTGGCTTGGTAAAGTTTTTAGAGGTGCAAACATGGAACATCCCACTAGAACTTGGCAATTTTCAGGCTTATAGACATAAGAAAAATCCTACAATATAAAGACATGTGATATTCAGAACTTTATCTTCCAAGTGGAAAAAACCCAAACCAATTCTAGCCATTTTTTTCCTCTTTTTAAACAAATAATAAAATGTAAATATAATTCTTTCCTTAAATACATTCTTAGTAGTGTCACAATTCAGTCTTTAAATTTGTTAACTTCAAAACTAGACTCAAATAATTTTAAAAATTAAATTTAGTGAAGTAACATTGGTTATAATATATACATTTCATGTGTATAACATTATAATTCAGTATCTCTATATAATTCAGTAACTCTACTGTGTGTTCACCAACCAAAGTCTCTTTTCCTTCCTTTATCGTATATTTGTCCCTCTTTATCCAATTTGCCCTCCCCCAGTACCCCGTCTGCTCCAGTAACCACCACTCAGTTGTATCTATGAGTCTGTTTTGTTAGTTCCTTTACTTTTCATTTTATATTCCACACGAGTAGAAATCATATGGTTTTTGTCCTTTTCCATTGGACTTCACTTAGCACAATACCCTCACAACCCAACCATGTTGTTGCAAAGGCAGTATGAAATGGTTTTTGAATATAGCTAAAAAAAATTCTATAAGACATACAGGATGTACATTATTTTTCTAGAGAAATAAAATACTTACTTTAATTTCAGAAGGTTTCGGGCTACAGAATCCTTCGTCAACCTCAATTTTGAACTGTGCTCCTATACTAGAACTATTTCCTTCTAGAACAGTTCCTCCAGGTGTTGTATCCATACTGCCATATTCTTTATTATTCATATTCATTGGGGAAAATCCCATTATATGTTGTTCCAATGATGGTGGTGTAGGATACATTTTATGAAGATCTGCAGTGCCTATATTTAATAAAACACATTTTAACATAAAACTAAAAAGAAGTTAATCTGTTTAAAACAAAGGTGTGGGGAACTTTGTTAAAATTAAAAGTTTGCAGATTTATCTGGAGCACAGATTTGGGAAGCTTACTTATGCAAGATAACGGGTCCAGATTTCCTGCCTTTGATTCCTTGCAGTTGGATTTATCATCTGATCCATTCGCCAATTTTTTAGATCCAGGCTATTAAAAAAAAACACCTATATATTTATATTTATCTCAAGTTTTACATCCAAAGTGATCTCAAGATAGTAATCATTCATATGTAACTTGAAAGTAGAGCCCATTCATGAAAAGTAGAACCGTATTTTTCAGACTATGAGATGCATTTTTTTATACCACATTTTTTGCTTCAAAAAAATTTTTCCTACTTTCCTCCTCTAAAACCTAGGTGTGTCTTATGGTGAGGACCTCAGATGCACCTAGGTTTTAGAGGAGGAAAACAGGGGAAAAAATTTAAAGCAAAAAATGTGGTAAAATAGTGTGCCTCATAGTCCGAAAAATACAGAATTTTGAATTTGTGCTAGAGCCAAATATATACTAGATACAATTAAAGATACAATACATTTTAGGCAATCAATGAACCCAGATTAGTTTCTGTTTAGAGCAAAAAGTTCCTCTGAAGAAAATAGCCCAAGCTTTCAAAACACTTAAAAGCAAGAATAAGTTCCACTTAAAAACTATTAAAACAAAAAATAAAACCTGCAATAAGAAGGGTTCATAATTAACATCAGAACTGTTTCTTAGTAAAAGATACTCATAAAGCATCTGTCGCCTTAAATAAAAGACATTAAAGTTTCCTATATAATCAATCATCCCTCTTATTTCTTGTTTATACTTTTACCTGGTTTAACAATCTCCTTACCCCTGCAAAAGTGCTTCTACAGCTAAAACTGAGCACAAACTTCAGAAAGATTTCATATGACAAAGCAAAGGGTCCCCAACTAAAAATAAATTTTAATACACTGAACAAACCAAGTTTCAGTATCTCCAGTCTGTCACCAATGTTTTTAGAGCTGATAACTTGGTTCCTATTAACCAAAAATACATTAACTGATCTCTGATCACAACCTTTTTACCTCAGAAGAGCCACAGCTGATACATGAATGGTAGCCAAGAGGAAGTATAAAAGTACCAAATTATCAGGGATATATTTACCCTGTAAACAGTACCCTAAAATATACTATATTATGGGATATAGAATAAAGTTTATATATAGCTACATCTGCCTACGTCATTTAATTGAAGACACCAAATGTGCATATATGTGTGTATGTATATGATGAGAGGGTTAAAAGTAAATATTATATAGGACAAGAAAGACCAAATGTACTATAGAAGTTTCCAAGCTACCTTTATGCAGATGAAAAAGGAATTCCCTTTTATGATAATGCGGCACCCAATTCATTAATTTGCCAGACTTGACATTCTAGGGAATCTCATTTTAAGCTTTAATTCCTTTTATCTTCACCTTTCTCTGCAAATGGGTGTTAAAGATTAAATGTTACTTTTTCTTCCTCTTTCATTATTATAGTATTTAGTTGACTTATAATAATGACTGTGATGCCAAAAAAATTCTAAAGAAGTGGTATTCCTTAATAAATTGACAAAGCATATAATTTTAATGTTAGTTATTCTTTAAACAAGTCAATCCAGGGTCATTTCTCAAACTACAGGATCAAAGATTAGGAAAATAATTCTACTTCCTAAGAACTGCAGGAAAAAAAACATAGGACAGAGCACAAATTAAGTTTAATCATACATGTACTTCAAACACACAGAGTAAAGAAAAAGAAACAAAGTTTGTAGGGGACAGGCACTATATCGACACTGCTCAAACATGAGGTTAAAAATGAAACCAACTAATAAATTTGTATTCTAAAACATTTCCTATTGTTCAGGGCTAAAATAGTATTCGACTCACATATGACTTCTGAGAAATTTCATATAAAAATCAAGAAAAACTTACAGCCTTAATAATTAACAGGATACTCACTGTTAGCTCATCTTCATCAGAATTGAAGAGATTATCGAGGTCAGTATATGAGACAGCCAGGTCTGAGTCATAAATTAAGCTGGTTGATGGAGGACGAGCATGACCAGTAGGACGTGGAGCATCTACATATATCAAACAGGAAACAAACTAAAAATTCTACTACTGACCAAATAAGTTGTTATTCTATTAATTTAAGCGAGATATACAATTTTAAATAGATAAGAGTATAATGCAGTAAGAAATTGTGATTTAAAACCTAGACATTTTTTTCATAGAAATAAAGTTGTAAATAAATGGTGATACTTTCCACAGGAACCTCATCAAAGACAATGTAATCTGTAACACAGCTAAGTACTCTATATGAACAATATACCAAATATACATATAAATAATACTATCAGAATAACAGAATTAAATACATACATAGTTTTATTTTCCTGTCTTCCTAAAATGTAAAGGAAGCACAGTTCAATGATTAAATGCTCCAAATACTGAGTCAGACAGACTATTACTTTGAATCCCAACTCTAACACTACAAGTACGACCCTGAGTATGTTATTTAACCTCTTTGTGCCTCAGTAATGGTAAAAATTAAATGTGATAGAAGGTAGGGTGAAGCACTTTGCCAAGTGCCAGGCACTTAAGTACTCAGTAAATATTACCTCCTAGAACGTAATTTTCCTTTTTATTTTTTTCTAATTTTAGGGGAAAAAAATACATGATTACTTAAGAAAAAATACAAGTACAAATGGAAGTTATTAAACTTCTCTTATATTCCCACATAAGAACAAACTAAAAACAATTTGCAGTTTGGTGCAGTTTGGTGTACATCTTCAGGATGTCAAATGTCTTGAAAAGGCTCTCACTTTCAGAAAGATGAAAAGTCGTTTTCTAGTGCCTTGCATGTCAGTTATAAAGACTCACTAGAATAGTAGTTCTGAACTTCTAGAGTGTGTAAAAATCACTTAGGTTACTATTTAAAAACCAAGATTTCCAACCTTCACCTCAAAAGATGCTCCAGAATGTGGTAGATGGTGCACATTTTGAAAAAGCCACACCACAGGCACAAGGAGAGAATAACACATTCCCTATATCCTAGGGTAGGTAAACAGGGCAAAGAACCCACATTTCATTCATCAATCTACTTAGAACCATCAACTACTAAATTTATTTCATGAAAGACCATCTCTTCCTTATTCTTATTTTTGTTTGCACAAAACCGACCCTCTCTTTTATTACAAATATTAAAACAACTTTGTCCCTAAATAAAACATACCAAAGGACAACTTCCTTTGCCTCCATCTAAAGCTAAACAGATTTTTATAAAAGGAGTCAAACACTTTCAAAGCAAAGTCTTAACCACTGTATTCCCAGTGCTGAGAACAGTGCCAACACATAACATGTGCTCAATAAATACTTGTAAAATTAATGACCTCAGCAACAATTCTTCTAAATGTGAAGCGCAGTGGGCAGGGGAGGGGGTATAGGGGAGAAAAAAGCACAAGAAAATTACAGTGAAGTCTAATTTATTGTGTTTTTAGATCTTAGAGGAAACTTAGGTGATGATCTCATCCAATCTCATTTTACAGATGAGAACTATTTTTATTTGTAAATAAGGAAAGTTTTATCAATTCAAAACAGAATTTCTATCACCTGAACTTGCTTCTCCCTGTACAAGATAAACAGTGACCCATCATTTTAGACGGCACATTTCACAGAAACACATCCCTTTCTATGAAATATGAATTATGCAAAGTCCAGTCCACCACTATCAGATTACAGTTGACTCTTGAACAACAGTGGTATAAACTGCACAGGTCAACTTAAACATGTATTTTTTTCAGCATATATATTGGAAAATTTTTTTGAAATTTTCTTACTACCAAGAATCAATCATATTCATTATACGAGGCTACCATAAAGTAATCATATTGCTGCTTCTTTATTATCAATGCATAAATAGTTACCAATTTTTTTCACATTATCTTTTCATTTCTGACATCTAGTGTTAGTGATATGCCTAATACCTACAGTGTTTTGTATCGTATAAGATATTAATGTAGGTACTGACAGATATTTCATCTTGTAAAAGACAGTGTAAGACATATGGTATCAATACAGTATAGTACCATAAATTTATTTTCTCTTACGATTTTCTTAACATTTTTTTTCTCCAGCTTACTGTATTATAAGAATAAAGTATAAAACACATATAACATATTCAATATATATTAATTGACTGTTTATGTTATCAATAAGGCTTCCAGTCAACAGTAGGCTATTACTAGCTACGCTTATGGGGAGTCAAGTGACAGATTTTCGACCGTGCAGAAGTGTCAGCACCCCAACCCCCACACTCTTCATGGGTCAACTGGAGTCTGTAGTAACAATGCTGGAATGCAGTATCTTGACTAGGAAATAAAAGTTTTACCTTGCTTGATGGAAGGACTAAATAATGACATAGCATCTTCTTCATGTGATAACACTGTTACACTAGATGACCCATCTTCTACCTGGAAACGATATTACATATTAGACTGAAATATATAATTTACCAATAACAAAACTCACAAACTATTGAGAGTAACAATGTTTCAAGCATTCTGCTATGTGTTCTACAGACATTACCACTAATTCTCACAACTAACCTCTATGATAATTAAGTAGTATGCTCACCTTACAGATAAAAAACAGTTCTGAAGGTAACCCAGATATTATGGCTGATATGTAGTAGGAGTTGGGATTTCAACCTAAATCTGTCAAATTCCAAAGTCCATGTTCTTTTTACAGTAGTTACAGACTTCTCAGCTATTTCTGTTTTCATACTTACAAAAGGACAAAATTTCAGGTACCTAGCATACAGTAAAGTTAAATAAAACTTCCTGAAGTGAAATTTTTTGTATTAAACATATTACTGGATACTTTCCTCAGTTTTACAGCTTTCAATTTCTGTATTTTGTATTTAAGGCAAAAGACAAATACAGCAATTATCTTGTGTTTAAAAATCTTCAAATACCTGATATTTAATATTTTAATCAAATAACTAATTCTATATCCCATACTTTATTAATATAACATTTCAGTGTCAGGGACACTGTAAGTTCTTGGCTCACATATTAAAAAATATCATGTATTTTATAAACTCAGTGACATTTATTGTATTTTTTAAAACACCTGGTAATTCATTTACAGTATATTTTAACTCAGTTTCAAAATAGTTTGTCTACCTAAATGTCCTGATTTTAATGTAAGTTAACATACTCCTTCTCTATCCAAAAACTTTAATAGCAAAGAAAAAAGATTTTTTTATTATGAGATACCAGCTATAATTTGAAGTCCATACAAGCTCTTAAATTTTATCCAGTGTGCCTGATTTACCTATTTTTAGAAAATGGTTTTGTAAGTTAAAATGAGTATGTTCTACTTTAAAAGAAAAAAAAAAAAAGGAAGTGTGGTACTATGTGCAGCGCTCCAAATCATCAGAGACTTTTTGATGTCCTTTGATTTCTCTTACCTTTTGTTTCTTCGCCGCTTCTCTCTCACTATTTTGTCTATCTTTCTTATCAGGAAAAAGAAACTCCTCATCTCCTTCAACAAATGCATATGGATCAATTTTAGGTTCTTTTTCTGCATCAGATGCTATTGCTGAAAGATACTGATTCTTAATTTGATATCGCTGCACTAATTCATCAGAAACTTTTAAAGGTTTCTTACACTGTGCCATTAACCTGCATAAAAAAAAAATTAGAAAATTAATTATATGTATTCTCCAAAAAAGAACAAATAATTTCCCAAACAATTTCACTATCTTAAAGTATTCTTATAATTATTCAGAGTTGATCTAACCCTCAACCCTTCATTTTATAAATGAAGAAACTGAGGCATAAAAAGGTTATGTGATCTACTGATGTCTCAAATTTAGCAATAGAGAAACGGAGCTAAAACTCAAGCCTCCTATCCTTATTTTCTTTTCACCAAAATATGTTGTCTTTTGGTAACCCATTCAGTACCCTAGTCCTCAAGCACAGTAACTTGACCAAATCCATCCACTTTAAAGGAAGTCTTAAATTTAACCTGCTCCAGGACAGGAACTCTGAAATGTGAGTTATGTAGTGAGACAAGACTACTTTGATACAATTTGAACATTTACACATTTACACAATAAAAATGTCTATGTTTTTCCTATTCCCATAGATGCATTTTAAGTTAAAAAAAATTTTAAAGGCCTGATTTGTATCTCATGAAAATAACATTATTAGATTGTTAATTATGGCAAGATGTTTTCCAAAATGGTAAATGAAGTTTCGGTTGCACGTACTTGATGTTTTCTTTCTAATCGCATTGGAAAAATCAGTTTTATGTTAGTATTCTGGCTCCACATGGAAATTGATAAAAGTTTGTATGTATTCTCCTAAAATAACCAATAAAATGACAAAAGATGACAGAACAAGAGAGGAGACAACTGTGAAGCTAGAAAGATGATAACTAGTGGAAAATGACAACAGAAAGCTAAACTCTAAGGCTTAAGAGAGGGACAACAAGCTGATCTGCACCACAGAACCCTAGAAAGCATCAGGACTTTTCTATCCCTGAAGGGTAGGGTGCTTGGTGAGTATGAATATAGAATGATACAATTTTGGTTTCTTAAAGCACTTTCAGACCCCCCAATTCATGCTTTCTATAGCTTGCAAAGCTGATTCCCATGCTGCCGTAACAGTGGCAACCATGCTTAAAAATCCTACAATGACTATTTTACCCTAGGTAAAAACCAAAGTCCTCATAAAATCCTATACCAAAGCCTTTCTTCTCTTTTCCTGACTTCATCTTCTACTGCTTCTCTCCCTCTCTCACTCATTCTGCTTACAAGGGGTTCCTTGATGTTTCTCAAATACACCAGACACACTCCTGGCTATTCCCTTTGCTTGGAAGTCTTCCTCCAAATATCTACCAGGCCAATTCTCTCACTTCGTTTAAGTCTTTGTTGAAATATTACCTTATCTATGAGACCTTACTTAAAATCATAATAGGCCCAACTGCCTCAACACTGATTCTCCTTTTAACCTGCCCATTTTCCCTTCTATCCCACTTATCTTTCAATACTGTATAATTTACTTATGTTTATAGTTGACTGTCAACTCCCCCTAGAATATGCCAGGGATCTTGTCTTCATTCACTGAGTTATCCCAAATGTGTAGAACAGTGTCTGGCACATAATAGATGCTCAATAAATATTTGCTAAATAAATACATGAACTCTAGAAGATACACAGGATTGAGATGGTATATTTGAATTACTAACTCTAAAACACAGTATCTTGTACTTTGAAATAAACCATCTTTATTTGTTAGAAAGTGATATTGCTGCCACTGCTTATCTGTCCTGAGTATTAAGATAAATTATAAGAGGTAAAATTTGGGAGCAATGAAGGTATTTTCTAGCTTACAAATTCTTTGAATGACACGAATTATTTTATTTCCCAATGCCCAGCACTAGAAACACTCTATAGCCTATAAATTTGAGGTTGAAACAGAAGCCATCAAGAGAATAACTGATTGTTTTCTAAGCCTGTTATCAAATATGTCATTGTTATTCCCAATGTGCCCCAGATTCCCTACACCCCCAACCCTACAGAAACTTTCTACCATGGCAACATAGTGCTAACATAACTGTCATGGGAGCTAGGTTTGATAATTGTTATAACAGTTCTGTTCCACAAATGAGTATTTATTTAAGAGTAGCTCTGTACCTCACCATGTTAGGCCCTAAAAATTGTGTGCTCAATTGTCTATCAGGTACTAACATAAATCTTTTCAAGATAGTATTTCTGTCTACTTTGATATATATTTTACTTAATACTTAAAATAACCTCGTATCATAGGAAATGGAAGTTATGCTCTCTGACTTTGATGTGGAAATGATGTAGATAGAAATGGTTTGCTAAAGTCACACAGTGGCAGAGTTAGGACCAGAAAGGTTTCAAGTGTAAGAACACTCCTCACAACCAGCAACCTGAAAGACACTACTATTCTTCATAGAGGTGAAAACTCTGTGTTCTTCATAAGTTGTCCTCTGGCAGAAGCATCAAAAACTGTCACACTGTTTACATAGGTAGTTGTTAAATTAGCGTGCAGTAACATTAACAGGATCAATCCTACTGCACAGGGTTCTATTAGAAATGAGTAAACCAAATACAATACCTAAAAGACATTTTCTTATTTTATTGAATGGTTCTACAGACACTGGGATATGCAAAGAATTTAAATGTAGTCAGTAATACCAAAAGTATCGAATCACAAAATATTCCAAAATAAATTATATATATTACACATCCTTCTGTATTAAAACTGATAAAAATAGATGTAAAAATTGTGATTTTTCAAGAGATGCCAGATTAAAAGATCAAGTTATCATTTTGGCACTATCCAATTATATAATATACACATACTTGTGTGAATGGTAACAACACCTTTCCTTTTCTAAAAGAAACTTTCACATATAATAAAACTACAGAGATAGTTTCAATCATATATAAAGCTGAATACAGACACACTGGAAGAGGATTAGATATAGCCATGAACAGGAAGCCTGGCAAAGTCCAAAGCAAATTGAAATTACTTTTATATCATTCATTAATTTTATCTCCTTCCTTTACTATAACAACAGTGTATTACTGAAATGTACTTGTAGAGAATTTAACATGGCATATAGCTGAGGTTTTGGTGTTCTTTTTTTGCCTTTATTCAATAAAAATTCTTCTGGACAAAAAGTATGACAATATTTTAGGGTTGACAATTATAGAAGGAAATAAGCTATAGAAGGAAACGTTTAGGAGCAAATAAACTTACAAAATATCAAAAGTCCTCTATTTTTTTTTTAGTGATACCTTTTCTAGTACCATCTCCAATATTCAGAATCAATCCTTAAACTGAGTCAAGCTATCTGTCAAAAATATAGCTTTATTGCATTAAAATAAGATATCAAATTAGGAAGACTTAATTAAAAGACTTAGAATACAGTAAATCAAAACAAGTTTATTTCATCATCAACTTCTATAAAACAATTAGAACTATCTTTTAGCAATGAAATAATGCATTCTGTAACTATATACTTACAATACAAATCTGACATACCATTACTACAACACAGGAGCTAGCTCTATTGATGAACATTACAGTTTAGATATTCTGACGTAGCCTTACTACTAAACAAGACATGATAAGAACAATGTTTGAGTACATTCTTTCTTTGCTCAGGGTTTAGAAAGGTTTCCCTCTGAATCAGAATAGTAGACTATTTTAAGCAATCACAAATTCTACTAAAACTAGTGCTAAACTTTTGAAAAAACAAATTAAAAAAACAACTGTAGCCCTGGCTGGTATAGCTCAGTGGATTGAACACGGGCCTGTGAAGCCAAGGGTCACTGGTTCAATTCCCAGTCAGGGCACATGCCTGGGTTGCAGGCCAGGTCCCCAGTAGGGGACACATGAGAGGCAACCACACATTGATGTTTCTCTCCCACTCTTTCTCCTTCCCTGCCCCTCTCTCTAAAAATAAATAAATAAATAAAAATATTTTTAAAAACCCACAACTGTAGTGTTTCTCTTAGCCAAAACTTTGGTATCTTTAAAACTCATAAGATCTTAAACACTAATCTGGAATAGATGCCATCACTAACTAACAGAGAAACTAAAATAATTAGAAGCAAAAAGAAAATAAAGATATTTGCCACAGACATGTAAATACAGTGTGTGGAATATGTTGTGTTCCACCCCCATCTCTCTCACTCAACTAAATTCTAACAAATTAGAAAAGGATTTTCCTTTCAAGTAGCTACTGAAAATTTGGGACATCAACTGCTGCACATGAACATCTAAAAATAAGGGAGGTGCTGAGAAATTATGAATTCTCTAAGTCAGTACTAGCTGATCACCCATCACCATCTAAAACTGATTAGAAAAATCAAGAGTATTGCTTTCTTTCATCTATCTGCCTATATTATGGAAGCAAAGTGCTACCATTTAACAGCAATCAATGAAAAACTTCATTTATTCATAACAAATGATAATTGAGTTTTTACTTAAATAAATGTCTAAAATTCTCTCCCACCATCTTCTTAGAAGGCACACACCTGTAAAAGCCAACCATAATAAACTGTTTTTGTCTACTGATTCATTCTTGTACATCTTTGTATTCTATATCTACTGTAACTGGGTTTTTAATAGTTTCCTCTCCAAAGCTTCAGATACTTGATTACAATTGTGTGATGAATCTCTCTAAGCAGACACCCCAAACTGAATTTAAAGTTTTACAATGTACTGGGTTGGCCAAAAAGTCCATTAGGTTTTTTCCTGTATGATGGCTCTAGTAGTGCTTAGTTGTCTTTCACTTCATTCAAAACAATTTTGTTAGATTGTATTGTGACAGCTGTCATATCACTGTGCATTTAAAAAAACCTTATCAAAACTGATGAATTTTTGTGCAGCCATTTTCATAGTGGAATACGTAACATTTTTGGCGTATTATGCTTTATTATTTCAAGAAAGGTACAAACGCAATGGAAACACAAGAAAAGATTTGCGCAGTGTATGGAGAAGGTGCAGTGAATGACTGAACATGTCAAAAGTGGTTTGCAAAGTTTCTTAGTATTATTGACATTTTGGACAAACAATTCTTTGCTGTGGGGCTGTCTTATAGATTGGAAGATGTTTAGCAGCACCCTGGCCTCTACCCATGAAAAGCCAATAGTGGGGGATAGCTGACATACTCAAAATATCCAAATCTATAAGTTACTGGTGAAAATATAAAACATGTCTTTTATTTTACGGAAAAAAAAAAAACTAAAAAGACTTTTTGGCCAACTCAATTCATGCACGTCGTTAAAAGTCATATAGCACACAAAGGCATAGCTGGACTGTTTAAATTTCCCAGTCCCTCTCCTTTACTATATAACAATGGACTGTTTATATTACCTAATTAGAGGTGGGGAAAAACTATGCATATACTACCATATATGTGCGTGTGCATACACACACATGAATATACCTTGTTTCTAAATGCTATAATCTAACCAGAGATCTTCCAATAATTTAGCCTATATAGATTTCTTTTACCTTCCCCCCCCCAAAGATTCTATTTATTTATTTTTAGAGAGAGGAAGGGAGGGAGACAGAGAGGGATAGAAATATCGATGTGTGATAGATACATCCGTAGGTTGCCTCTTGTATGCCCCCAACTGGGGACCTGGCCCACAACCCAGGCATGTGCCCTGACTGGGAATCAAACTGGGCCACCCTTTGGTTCACAGGCTGCACTCAGTCCACTGAGCCACACCAGCCAGTGCTCTTTGCTTTTTTAACTGAATATGTCATTATTCCTTATTTAAGGAATTCCTTATTTGCTTTTTTAAATGAGTATTCCTTATTGCTTTTTTAAATGAGTATGTCATTATTCCTTATTTAAGGAATTCCTTATTTAAGGAATAATGGCCAGACATTCCTTACTTAAAATACCTTACTTTCATAAGATCCATCAACAGTTACTTAAAGGTACTTCTATTTTTTTTTAAGTTCATGAAAATGAAGTTTACGATTTAGTCTAAAAGTGGGAAAAAGGAGTACTAGAAGGCTTCAAATTTGTTCTTCCTTATTTTCCTTCTCATGAAATAAAAATACTTGTCTTTAACTCTCTTGCTACTCCCTTATTTTCACTATTCAACTAGCTATAAAATTCTTTAGTCTACTCCACAACACCTGTAAATTCCACACATCCCTATCTCTAATTTCCTGTAGTGTGGGTCATGTACCACCTTATTTCTTAGCTATTCAAACAGATGTCAAAACTGATTGCCTTTCATACATATACATCCTTTCATTTCAAATAATCTTTCAGTAATACTACTTGGTTAACATTTCTAAAATCCTTATTTTCTAAAACCTGTTATTTCATCTATCTCAAAAACCTTGTTAACAGTGCCCCCTAGCAACTTAAGGATAATATATAAGCTTATAAACAATATTTTCCTGTTCTACTTTATAGCCCCAGGTCCCATTTTTCAAGATACACCAAACTAGTACAAGGCATCCTACAGTCTATACATACCAAACTACATAATGCTTCTGGATCTCTATAAATGGAATTAAATTATTCCCCACTCCCACTCTATTCTCTGCATCGTTACCATATTTTACATATAGTTCTATCAGATAGTTGAATGCTATTTTCCATTAGGCTACCATTTTACTTAAGGCCAGGAGCAAATTTATTTTATACCCAACATATCTTTACAGCATCTTGCACATTAGAGAAATTTCAGTTTTATTCAAACTGATAAAGTTTATCTTTGAGGAATATAAATATAAAAGGAAAGATAAACTTCCTAAGAAAAAATAATGTAGGAGTTGCAACAGCCTTCTAACTTCATTAAAATTAACTACTGCTTAAATACACTTTCAAAATTAAAATATGAAAAAATAGAAATGTACAATGACTGGGTAGTATGAATTTGAAATTTATATAAAGCAAACTAGGCTTCTGAATGAATTACTCTATGACTAGAAAAGTGTTTGATCCTATTACATTTATAGAATGCTTCTATAAAGAATTTAAGATTGTTTAAATGCTATCAAGATAGCGTAATAATTCACAGGTTTTAATGACAATGGACATCATCTAACTTTGTCAAATGGCCTTGTCATATCCATAGGGAGATGATTCATCCTCATGAAATTCATCCTCAAGTAATATATTAACAGGCACCTGAATAATAATTTATTCCAACAAGATCTTTTAACTATGGGAAAAAATAACTTTTGTTTTAGCATAACACAAACACTGAACCCCATATGCCAAGTATTTTACTGTGATTTGTAGGGAGGAATGAGATGGGCTGACCAAAATAGTCCCTAGTTTCACTAAGGAAGTCCTAGTGAAGTAAGTATGTTAGCAAGTATGTTTCTGCCTATCTAATTTAATATCTTATTCTATAGTTCAAACTTCTGTTATAAGTTATCCATGACATTAAAGCACTCAATACTATAACAGTTGGACTGGATAATTCTTTGTTGGGGGACTGTTGTACACAGTAGAATACTTAGCAACATCCCTGGCCTCTACCAATGCCCACAGCACACCCCCAGTTTTGACAACCAAAAATGACTCCAGACACTGCCAAATGTCACCTGGGGGTGTGAGTGGGTGGCAACAAGCAATTGTCCCAACTAATAACTACTGCCATAGAATAACTCTAGGAAAAGGCCAGATTTATAATTAAAACAAAAAATCAATAAACTTCTAACCTACCAAGTATGGAATATTATAATACACAATTGTTTCTAAGTTCATATAGCAACTAAGCTTCTGATGGTTGATTTTTTTTTTTGCGATACTTACCATATTCTAATCTATACTACAGTAGAGAACAAGGATTCTATCTAAACATGAATTATGACATAAAACACATTTTAGTAGCATAACCAAAGCAATACTCACATGAGACATAGAATTAAAAAAATCCTTTTATTCAATCTTTTCTTTTTATGAAGCAGAAAAAATGGTGACTAGGAACAAGTAAAAGCATGTTATTTCTTTAATTTACATAATCATGACCCAGCACCATTCTACTCTGTATGCTACTTTTCTATATTAGTTTCTCATTCTTATTCAGTGAAAAAATGTCAAATGATTTTAAAACAGGTTCTAAGGTTAAGCTGTATTAACTTCTCAGAGATCTTCATTTCACTTAGAGATGCTCATGCACACAAGTAGCCAATAGACTTATTTAAGGTTATGGCTACAATTCTTGAATCTTATTAATATAATATGCCCTCACTCTTTAAGTTTTTAAAACTGAAAATATTCATGTCACTACATTTTAACATATACTAAATAATAAAATATAACCTGAAACAAGTTTTAAAATCATTAATTGATGGCCATACTGTCATTTCATTCACCCAAACATGTGCTGAATGTCTACCACGTGCCTAAGATTGTTCTAGGGTATGTGTCCATGTGTTTGTTTATGCTGGAGGAACACAGCAGTAAACCAGAGCCCTAGCCCTCATAGAGCTTACATTCTAATAGGGAAAAGACCATTAGAAAATACAATTTTAGATAATGATACATACAGGGAGAAAGATGAAAGCAGTGTACAGAATAGGCAGTGATTTGGGGAGTGAAGAGAGGTCATAGTTTAGACACACTGGTCAGGGAAATACCTCCTGAGAAGGTAACTTTTGAGCAGGATTACATAAGAAGGAGTAAGTTGTTTCCCCCACCTGTAATGCAATTCTAAAGGCCATGGGAAAAGAACTTGGCTTTTGAAAGGAATGGCAAGACAGCTGGTATGGCTAAATCAGGAAGCAAATAGGAGAGTAGTAAATAAAAGTGAAGAACTAGCTAGGCAGGACACTGTAGAATCTTACATATAAAAGAGTTTAGATTTTATTTTAAGTTTAAAGGGAGGTGGGCAGAGCAGGGAAGACTAAGGAGGATGGGAAAAACTATAATTGAAAATAAGGAAAGTTAATTTGGCAGAAAGTTCAAAAGATACTTATTTAAGAAATGCCAAAAATGATATAATAAAGTTTCTAAAAAAAATTTTTTTTAAATAAAGGGAAACTACTTAAGGTTTTTAAGCAGCAGTGAGTAACAATATTTAACTTGCAATGATCACTCTGACTGCTGTATAGAAAATAAATGTAGAGAAGTACAAAAATAAGTAGACCAACCTTAGCTTCAGACAGGAGCTGAGGCTAGCTTAGACTTTTATATTCATCCAGCACAAATAATTGAGATCTTTTCAGACTTGTTTCCAAGACATCATTTGCTTTCATGAGACCTGTTAAACTAAGTAAGCCCTCTTCCATAATCATAAGAATATCTGGAAGTCCCTTAATTTCAAATCCAGATTAACTTTAATTTAAAAAAGATCATACTAGAAAACATTTAGATTCAGAGTACTAAATGGAAAAAAAAACATAAATGGGCTTCTGGACAAGATGGTGACATAGACAAACATGGCTTAATTATAACTAAAATATAGAACCAAAACTCAGGAACGTGGGAAATCGAGTTGAATAAATCTAATAACTACAGAATCGAAGAAACCACTTATGTTCAGACTGGTAAGAGGGGCACAGACATGGAATGAGCTGGCCTCACACCCACGTGGACAAATGTTTGGGATGGATATCTCGGGGGCGAGGAGTCCCAGACCCACACCAAGACCCCAAGCCCAGGATTCCAGTGCCAGGAAGATAAGTACTCACAACTTCTGGCTGCAAAAACAAGTGGGGATTGGTGAAAGAAACTTCTGGAGCCCCAAGCAATTCCTTTTAAAGAACCTACACATGGACTCACCTACTCAAAACTCAGATCCTACTCACTCCCTCTGAGCTCCAGCACCAGGGTGGCAGCTTAAAGGGCACCAGTGGTATATAGGGAGAGACTGAAGTGTCTGGTATCGGGGCAAGCAGAGGTCACTCTCCTTTTGCTGAGCCCTCCCCTCACAGAGCCTGTAAGCTGGTGCCATATCTGAGACTCCATCAACCTGGCTAACACTGTGTGACCCACCTTGGAGATCCTCAGAGGCTCTACCCCACCCAAATTACAGACTCACCAAAGTTACTTTTCCATAAGAATGGTTGGTCTTGGCTCCTAAATCCTATCAAACAATCAACAGCTGGCTTTAGTGAGCCCTAAAGGCAGCAAAATTAGAGTCACAGCTTGGCTTCACCTGGGAATCTCCAAGCCCAGCACAAGTAGCAGCCACGTCAGACTGCTTTATAGCTCAGGCAGGATGCCCCAGGTAAAACACAAGTGAGGGCTGACCTTGGCTTGCACCACCTGGGAAACCTCAGGACCAATGTGCCCAGTGCACAGCTAAAGATCAAGTCAGAGCGCCACCACCCTGCCCCTGCACAGATGATCCTCCATGGAAGGTGGAGGTTGGTGGTCGGTGGTCACAGCCAGTCCTTGCAGCTGACTGGTCTGGGTAGATCCCTCTCATTGATCTGCCAACAGCAACTAAGGCTCAACTACAAGAGGAGGGTGTACTCAGCCCACAAAAAGAGTGTATCTCAAGTACCCAGCTTGGGTGACAGAGGAAGCTGTGCCACTGGACCCTACAGGACACCTACTACATTAGGCCACACTACCAAGACACAGAGTCATAGCAGCTCTACCTAATACATAGAAACAAACACAGGGAGGCTGCCAAAACAAGAAGACAAGGAAACATGGCCCAAATGAAGAACAGATAAAACTTCAGAAAAAGAGCTAAACGAAATGGAGATAGGCAATCTATCAGATACAGAGTTCAAAACAATGCTTACAAGGAAATTAAAGGAACTTAGTGAGGACCTCACCAGTATAAAAAGGATCCAATCAGAAAAGAAGGGTACACTATTTCATAGGTAACAAACACAAGGCCTGCAGGGCCGAACCCGGCCCTCCACCTTGTTTTATCCTGCCCAGCACCTTGTTTCTACCCAGCAGCAGCTCCGAGCTCTTGCTTAACTGTTAAGGAGTACTGTATTTTTCAGACTATAGGATACACTCCCCCCAAATTTGGGAAGAAAACGGGGGTGCGTCTTATAGTGCAAATGTAGCTTACCTGGCTCCTGGGGTGGTGGTGCAGTGGAGCAGGGTTACAGGTTATTAAATATTTTACCACATTTTTTGCTTCAAAAAATTTTCCCCCTCTAAAACCTGGGTGCGTCTTATGGTCCAGTGCATCTTATAGTCCTAAAAATGCGGTAGTTACATTGATATAGCCCTAAAATTCGGCCCTTTGAAGACAACAGCAAGGCTGATGTGGCCTCCTGTGAAAATGAGTTTGACACCCTTGCACTAACTGAAATAAAGAACAACTTTACAGGGAAACAAGAGTAGAATGGCTGAAGCTGAGAATCAAATCAATGATTTAGAACATAAGGAAGCAAAGGGGTGCCAGAAGAAGACGAAGAGCAAGAAACTGGAACTCTATCTGAAAAAAACCGTGAAAGAAAACTTCCCTAATTTGGTGAAGGAAACAGACATACAAGTCCAGGAAGCACAAAGAGTCCCAATTATGATGGTTGCAAAGAGGCCCACTCAAAGACTCATCATTATTAAAAGGCCAAAGGTTAAAGATTAAGAGAGACTCTTAAAAGCTAGAGCAGTTAGTTATCAGAAGGTTGTCAGATGGGGGAGATGGGTGATGAGGTGAGGGGATTAAGAAGTACAAATACCTAGTTACAGAATAGCCATGGGGATGTACAGCACAGTATAGGAAAAGGAGTAGCCAAAGAACATATACACATGACCCATGGACATGAACAATGGTGGAAGGATAGCCTGAGGGAGTAGGAGGTACTGGGTGGAGGAAGGCAAAGGGGGAAAAATCAGGACAACTGTAATAGCATAATCAATAAAATATAATTTTTTAACAAAACAAACAAAAAACAAAAACACGAAGTGCTAGACAAAGCACACAGGTTTGCCTACTGAAATAATAATGAAGGATTTTAAAAAGAAAGTATATCTTGTCCTGGCCAGGTGGCTCAGTTGGTTGAAATGTCATTCTGATATGCCAGGTTGTGGGTCCCATCTCTGGTCAGGGCACAAGAAGCAACCAATGAATGCATGAATAGGTTGAACAACAAACTGATGTTTCTTTCTCTCTGCTTCCCTTCCTCCCTGCCTCTCTCTAAATATCAATAAATAAAAATTAACAACGAAGAAAGTAAATCTCTAACAGTAGGGACAAACGAGAGAGAGCCTACTAATGAATCAGACATATAACTTAGTCTCAGGGAAGCTCAAAATCAATGAAACACAGCAGAGAAACTTCATGGCCTAGAGTGTACAAGATGGGGCCATAGGCAGACTATATAAACAATAGGAGAGCCAAACTGCTTAGAAAAATAGAGAAAATCTGGACTTATATCTCTAGACAGAAAAGAAAAAAATAAGAGCTGAAAATGGAGGAACAGGGAGGGTTCCTCTAAAAAAAATAAAAAAATAAAAAAAATTAAAAAAAAAAAAGGAAGGGTTCCTCTTATAAGAAAAATGAATAAACTACCTGGTGAAGACCCAAGATCTGTCATCCTCTTCAGTTTAGAATTTTAGGTACTACAAGGCCATGCCTCCAAAACATCCCCTACCCCATTATTATAGAGCAAAGTGTCTGGAACTGACACATAGTATACACTAAAATATTTATTGAATGAGTAAGGAAAGCCTGCCAATTAACAAGGTTCTGCATATATACACAAAAAATTTCCAATCAGTATCTCCATGTCTTCATTATAAAATGTGGAGAGAAACAATAATTGTAAGAACTATGGCAGCAATAGTGAAGACAAAAACGAAAGTAAGGCAAGTAGTTCTGATGGCAAAAAACTACCAGACATTAAACCAGAGGATGCTATTAAAAATCTTTAGGGAAAAACGCATGAGAAATAAATATTAAGACTTCAAGAAAGGGCTACAAGTTGAGAAATCCCCTCAAAATACAGAGAAAAAAGACAGATGAAAATATAGATGATGTTCAACATCTGAATTATAGAGATTACACAGAGAGATATCATCCAAGAAAAAGCAATTTTCTCAGTGGCAAGACAAAAGAGAGAGAGAGAGAGAGACTTCAAATTGAACCAATCCTTCTGAAATGTCCAGTATAAGGACTGAACAAAGGATCACTGTACCTACACATTCTCTTGTTCAATTTTAAAATGCTAAGCAAAATAAAAGACTTTAAAATACTTTATTAACAGACTGAAAAGGAAATGTAATTTTTGCACTCCACTTGGCCTTATAGATAGTTTTAATGAAAATAACAATGTTTTGTGGGCTGTTTTTCACCTTTCAGAAAAATGTACAGATAAAAATGCAAAAGGTTTATGGGACAGACTACAACTGTAATTAAAACAGCTATAGGAAGTAAACGGAGACCTGAAAAAAAAAAGCCTACTTCTGCCCCAAATATGTCAGATACAAAGTGGACAAAGAAGGCAAACCATGGAATGAAGGACTACGGCTATAGCTCATATTACTAATACAAGATTAATAGTCAGAATGTGCAAAGAATAAGTCAGGGGGGAAATGGACTAAATAATATGAGGCACACGCAATTCAGAGAAGAGGAGTCCTACATATCCAATAAACATGTTAAAGTAACGCTTAAACTCGTTAGAAATCTGGACAACACATATTATAAGACAATAAAATGCCATTCTGAATACATATTAACCTAATTAAAAGTCTCATAATACTAAGTACTAAGGAATATGTAGAGCAATAGTCATTCTTATATTCTGCTGGTTGATGAGAGTATAACCTGGTATAATCTAAAAAGCAACTTGGCAACAATTCTCGAATATGGAAACATCCCATGGCCCAGCAATTCCAGTTTAAAATGTATTCTCTTAGAGAAATTCTTATACAAGTATACAAGAAAATGTATACACAAAGTTCATTGCCACATCCTCTATAATTGTGAAAAACTGAAAATAACCAACATGTCCAACTTCAAGAAAGTAGATGATATATTCAAAAAAGAAATTCTACAGAGCAATTAATATCAATTAACTAGAGCTACATCTATAAAAACACATATAGAAATGATAAATACCAAATTCTGGAAAGTGGAAGGAAGAATGGAAAAAGAAAAACAGTACATTCTAACTGTATGTCATATTCCTAAAGTTGGCTGATTGCTGGATAAATGTTAATATTTTCTCTACTTTTTTGTGACTAAAGTATTTCATAATAAAGAGCTTCCCTGAGGAAAGAACACAATAAAAATTATGCAAATATAATACTCAAAGGATTTCTTATGGAAAATCCTACCCTGAAACCAATTCTGGAGTCCTAGTATCAAGAACTTCATTTTTCCACCCTTAGATTATAATAGTGACTATTAAAAAAATACATACTCTGTAACTGATGTTACATTTTCCTGTCCAAAAGGTCCAACTGGATCATCCTTGAATTTATCACTTGGAAGTTGAGGCGGTAAAAACTCTACATCTTTTTTCTTTGGGACCTTGTAATACTTCCAGGCTACATTAGCTTCATCTTCTTCCAAGTTTACTGCTGTACCAACATATATTGTAGGTTCTACAGCTTCCTGAAATTGAGCTGGGAAAGACTGGGATAAACTGTCTATCCTATCTTCCATTGGTTTAGAAGGAACCAAGGGATCCGGTGTTGGCATTTGATAAAAATGTTGACTTTGAGGGGTTGAAGGTGTTTTAGTCACTCCTTCATCAACCACATCGCATGGGTGAGGACTAAGTGGGGGCGGTTGAGGTGAATTTGCCATTTCAGTGCCATGCATCTGAGGAGTCTTTGCTACATCATTAGTTCGGATGTTTGAAAATCTCACTTGACTGTCTGGAGCAGATATCACAAGTCTTTGGCTGGCTGAATCTGTATCCATGACAACATCATCGCTAATAGATACACGATGGTGAAAAGGAGTCAGGGGGCGTTTCTGTGGTTTTTCACTCTTTTCCTGCTTTTCATTGGTCTTGTGCTTGGGAAGTAGGTGTTGTTGCTGACTTAAAGATAATGCCTGTCCTTGTTGTCCAGGGTTTCTTGGTTTAAGATTTTTGTGCCTGAAAAGAGAAGTTTAATAGTTATAGTATCACGATATATCAAATATACAAGTTAACACTAGACATTTAAGATACTTGTTTTTCACATACAATCCTACAGTAGAATAGTATATGAATTTACATGAAAAAAAATACTTTGTTCAGTGACCTAAAACAAGGAGCATGAAGAAAGATTAATCTAAATATCTTAGTACCTGAATAAGTACTGAGATGAGATTCTAGTTATTTTAAGACACAAAGATATAAAAAAAAGTCGTGAAATTCATTCATTTATCAATACACCTGATATTTCACAGTACTTATAAATCAATGGTTTAGCTAAGCTCAGTCATCATCTACAATTCTATACATAGCAACTGGCCAGAAAACCTATCCGACTGAACTGAAGTTACAACAGTCTGGATAGTGCTGAAAATGACTGACTGATGGGCCCAATACTAAACCTATCTTCCTTCTTCCAAAGCTTACCACTGCACAAAAAATCAGCTGACTGGAAAAGAAAGAGAAAATTCCTCAAGAATTTTTCCCCACAATGTGAAGCAATTCTAAACTGAAAAACAAAACTATCCATCTAAAATATCTAATAATTTTGTTCAGAGTTTCAGATTTCTTTCAATGCAGTAAAAATACTGTGCACTTTGAGATTTCCAAACTCAACAAACAATGCTTTATGTAAAAATGTTTTTAAATGAAAAAACTAGAAAAAATGTGGAGGAATATAGAGTTGAAGCATTCAGTATTCATTAAATCTTTTTAGCTTTCTTTTAAATTTTATTTTATAATGATTTTGTTATTACAGAGATAACCAGAAAGAATTATTAAAAAGCACTTTTTTGAAGAACCTTCTCTATTAAGGGAATGTGCTGCTGAGACACCATTTTGTACAAAGCCTGGGACATCTTATTGTGCATGGGAGGAGGGCACGAAGGGAGGCCTAAAAAGTTATCAAAGAAAAATGCAGTTATGTCAAAAGATAACAGGAGAAATCCACCATTACCATTATACCAAAAGCAAAGACATTATGAGAAGAGGCAGTCACAGAACAATATCCCTCAAGAACAGATGTAAATCATTAACAAAATATTAACAGTGCAGTACTATGTAAAAGGATAATAATATATATCATGACCAAATGGGATTCATCCCAGATTGTAAGGTTTAACATCCAAAAGATAAAAATGAGCCCTGGCTGGTATGGCTCAGTGGATTGAGTGCCAGCGTGTGAACCAAGGAGTTGCTGTTTCGATTCCCGGTTGGGACACATGCCTGGGTTGCAGGCCAGGTCCCTGGAAGTGGACGTGTGACAGGCAATACATATTGGTGTTTCTCTCCCTCTCCTTTTCCCTCCCTTCCCCTCTCTAAAAATAAATTTAAAAATCTTAAAAAAAAGATTAAAATGGGTATTGCCATGTATAATGCGCACCTTCCCCCAGGTTTTTGAGGAAAAATAAGAATAAGCATTATACATGGGTAAAATGACTACAAGCCATGGGTATAATAATCCTATGTATAATGCACACAAAAACATGAGCGCACATTATACATAGCAAAATACAGTATTTCTCACAGCGGAATGAAAGAGAAAACCATATAATTATCTCAACAAATACAGGAAAACATGACATAATTCAACACCTATTCACAAAAAAAGACTTTGCAGGTAAGGAATAGAACTTAATCTGATCAAGGACATCTATGAAAAACTGCAACTAATATACTTCATATTGGGAAGACTGAATGATTTCTCCTTAAGACTGGGAACAGAACAAGAATATTAACTCAACATTTCTATTCAACAATTTTATTGAAAGTTTTAGCCAATACAGTAAGTCAAGAAAGAGATGTCAAAAGAAGAATAAAAACTTTATTAATAATAAACATGATTAGAAGCTTTACAATGAAGGGGTCAGGATGATCACCACTTTTCAATATTAACATTAAAAGTGGGACAACCAGACATGTCTCTTCTGATGTGACATGATACAATAACAGAGCACCATCTATTAAGTATTCTCACCAAAAATAACAAACCTAAATCTGATCAAGCATCTAGATCAGCACTGTCCAAGAGAACTTTTTATGATGATGGAAATGTTCTGTATGGGGCTATTGAGGACTTGAAATATGACCAGTGTAATTGGGGAACTGAATTTTTAATTTTTAAATCCAATTATTTTAAATTTAAATAGCCAGCAGTAGTTACTAACATAGCTACTAGTACTGGAGAGCACAGCTCTGCAAGTGCCTTCCATTTACATAAGTGCAAGGGATAAAATAAGTTAAATGACAGGGGAGTGGGAGGAGATGGTGGGGAGAAGGTACAGAGAATAAGTAGCATAGACGGTGGGGAGAAAATAGACAGGGAGAGGGCAAGAGTAGTGTGGGAAATGTAGAAGCTAAAGAACTTATGATACATGGACATGAACTAAAGAGGGGGAGTGTGGGTGGGAGGGGTTTGGCAGGGTGGAGGGGAATGAAGGGGGGAAATGGGAGAACTGTAAAGGCATAATCAATAAAATATTAAAAAAGAAGTAAAAAATAAAGTTAGTTTTTCTATTGAATTTAGAGCAAGAGAAGGGACAGAAAGAGAGAGAGAGAAACACCAATTTGTTGTTCCACTTCTTCATGCATTCATTCACTGGCTGCTTCTTATATGTGCTTAGGCCAGGTACCAAACCTGCAACCTATATTTATTTATTTATTTATTTTTATATTTTATTGATTATGCCATTACAGTTGTGCCATTTCCCCCCTCCATCCCCCTGCTGGTGATAGTAATAAGTGCAATTTTTGATACTATATAACGAATGTGCCAATATTTAGAAGTTCTGCATAACTCAGTGAACTGATATTTTCCATACGATCAATGCATAATGTTAGAAAATCATGCATAAGTAGAAGACTCACTCAGTTATTGGTGAAGTATAAGAAGTTCGTTAATAGGGCTTTGGATTCCACACTGAGTCTTTAAGAAACTACCGCTTCTCAAATTTTGGTGTAGCATCAAAAAATACGCACAATTATCTGAAAAAACTATTAAAACACTCTTCCCTTTTCTAATTGCATAATGACATGAAGTTGAATTTTGTTCACACACTTCAACCATGGCAATATCCAACAAAAGACTGAATGTAGAAGCAGATGAGAATCCAGCTCCTTTCTACTAACCTCAACATTGAAGAGATATGTAAAGCTAAATTACAATGCCCTCCTTCTATTTTTATTTTTGCTACTATTTTGGAAAATAGTTGATTTCTGTAAAAGTATTTTATTTATGTTACTGTGCACTGAGTTTATTATTATTATTTAATAAATTAAGTAGTGCTTTAAAATTTCTCTAAAATTGACATAAGTAGACATAACCAACACAAATAAAAGCACTTTGGGGTCCTCAATAATTTTTAAGAGTGTAAATAAGTTCTGAGACCAAGAGCTTAAGAACTGGTAAAGCTATGCAAGACACTAAAAAGGGACAGGGTCCCCAGTTATGTAAGGTAAACTACCTGGTTATATTCCAATAATACAAGGGATGTGAAAAGAGCCATACATTCACTTAACCCTTCTATAAAGGTAAAAAACTATTAACTCAGGCTATATACTAATAGCAGTGGCTCTATGAAATTTTGGTAACATTAAATTACAGCCCCTTTCTTCTACATATTATTTTGAGGATGAACAAATGATAAAACTAGTCTTTTTAAAGAGAACTAAATTTCATACTAGAACTCAACCAAACTGGGACTCTTTCTTAGAAAGTTGTCCTTAAACATAATCCAGAGTAATCCCTTTAGATTCTTTCTTACTGATTAAGTCCTTGTATTTAATTTAGTGTTAACACCTGAAACTTACTGTCTTGATCTATAAAAATATAGCCTTCTAAGTGCAAATTTTCTTATGAACATTCCACCAGGCTAAAGTCTAGTATCAATAAATGTGCAATATTAAATCTCACTAATAACTGAAAAATGCCAATTAAAACAATTTTATGCTTTCCACTTACTGCAAGGACAAAAATAAATAAATTCTGGACAGCTCTCAGAACAGTAAAAGCACAAGAAACTCAGCATTCTAATATGCAAAAAGTGGGAATGAAATTTGTAATATCTTTTTGAAGTCACAAGAAGTGTTTAAGTAGCCCCTTTGGCCCTGGCTCAGTTGGTTAGAGCATTGTCCTGATACACCAAGGTTGTGGGTTCAATCTCCAGTCAGAGAGCACACAAGAAGCAACCAATGAATGCTCAAGTAAGTGGAACAACGAACAGTGCTCATGTGCACGCTTGTGCGTGCGCTCTCTCTCGCTGGCTCTCTCTCTCCTTTCCTCTAAAAAAAAAAATAATAGCCCCCTTGCCCACAACTCACTCTCATATCACCTACCTAGTTTTATGTCCTTTCTAGCACTCAACACTCTTAAAATTTTCAAAGTTTAAGAATTCTTTTTAAAAACAAATTATCTGCCTCATTCCCATTACAGTGCAGGAGCCTTGTTCATTATTACGTCCTGACAACATCTATCACTGAGTAACTTTTCAAAAAAATGTAATAAATAACTGATAGTCACAGAAGTATTATTTTTGTTTAAGTAAACAAAGAGTCTTTAATAACAACCTATCTATCCATCAAACCCCAAATGATTAAGTATGCTATGGTACTTCCATTCAATGGAATACCAAAAAGTTTTTAAAACAGTAAGGCAGATCTACAAGTAACAAGGAAGAGCTAAGACACATTAAGTGGGAAAAAAAATCTCAATACATCAGTATTATATTTGTGTTGGGTAAAGAAACACATATACACACAAAGTTACCAAAAAAAGTATGCAAGGATAATACCTAATTGGCAAAATAGTTGCTTCTAGGGAGAGATAGTAGGATTTGGAAAGAGTATATCTTTGTATATAACACTTTAAATTCCTTAAAATCACATATACTAATGCAAACTGCTTATATAAAAATGCGACCCCCTCCCCCAAATCAATTTCCAAGACATGCCAACATACCAGTCAGGGTGCAGTCTTGTCTTTCACACAGAGGAAATGTACTACAGAGATTTAGTTCCAACAAAAAAAAATACAGAGGAAAGTCAGGCAACCTGGAGACTAGTAACAAACAACAGGGAGCCTCAATCACTTCTACGACTGAAAAAAACATTAAGGTAAAGTAGCCTCACCATATCACAGAAGCTTAGGAGGTACTAGAACCACATGGAAGGAGGGGTGGTTGTTAATGGGATTCAGAGCTGCTGCCGGAGTTGGCTCAAGACCCGGTTCCTTTCCCTCCTCTCATCAACCAACCTTCTATTAGTGCCCACCATTAGCCAAACCCAGAAAGCAAGTAAGCCTAATGAAATTATCACGTTATACACCTTAAATGTACACAATGCTGTCAATTATATCTCAATAAAGCTGGAAAAAATGCCTGTAGAAAGTAAAGGAGCCAAGGAAATGTAACTATTTCTCTTCAATATAGAAGAGAACAGACCGGGGAAAATGTAAGAAGGATTTGAGAGCAAAGAGGCTGACTAGCAAGAGTCGGTCACATTCATGTGTGCCCTACCTCCTACATTCTATGGCAAGACAATATATATACACATGGTGGCTCAAGTCTGTTCAACCTTATTTAAGAACTAAGTAAGAAAACAATATTTGAAGGGAGAAAAAGGAAACCTGAAACCTATAGTACAAAACGAAAGAGTAAAAAAAAGTTGTAAGATTGGAGTGGTAAGTTTACCAAAGCAAGTCATATGTATAGATTATACAAAGTTTTATTACACCAATTCTACATGTCTGGGAGGAATTTCTGGAACTACAAGAGACAGCAAGTTTTTAAAGATAAAAGGTTCATCTTAAGAGACCAAGAATTTAAACTTAAACTTACATTTACCAACATGCATTTTGAATGTCTTCCTCTAAAACCATTTTAGATAAATTTACTTAAAACCCACATCTTTCAAAAAGAATAAAGCACAAGTCTAGGTTAGAAACTTAAAAAAAAGCTGCTTGATAAAAATGCCAATACATACAAGGAAAGAAAAGCCTAATTTCATTTAAGCATTCTATTGGTCTTAGACCAGGGACTGGCAACTTATTCTGTCCCAAGTGTAAAGGACCAGATGGTAAATATTTTAGGCTCATGGGGCCATGCAGTCTGTGTTGCAATTATTCAACTCTGTGAAAGCAGCCACAGTTATTATGTAAATGAACGAATGTAGGTTGGTTCCAATAAAACCTTATTTATGAACACACTGAGATTTAAATTTTGCATAATTTTCACATGGCACAAAATATTCTCTTTTAAATCTTATCAACTATTTAAAAACACAAAAATCATTTTCAGCTCACAGGCCATACCAAACAGGCAGTGAGCC
The DNA here is from genome assembly GCA_004027735.1 of Carollia perspicillata. Taxonomy (NCBI): domain Eukaryota; kingdom Metazoa; phylum Chordata; class Mammalia; order Chiroptera; family Phyllostomidae; genus Carollia; species Carollia perspicillata. The sequence continues at coordinate 40,782 of PVKM010001450.1, forward strand.
AAATTTAGTCAAGGGATCATCATTTCCTGACCTTTGGTCTCAGACAAATAATGCCATGAAAACTTGTATTTCAAGATTAGGTTGATTGGTTTGTTTCCCCACTAGGTGGGTATGATTTTTAACTCTTTTTAAACAGTTAAACAGGAGCTAATATATCCATATTTTTATTCCAATCTATCAACAACAGAGGCAGGTTTTCAACAAAGTCGCCAGACTTTTAAAAAATTACACAGTCTCACACCTCGAGCTGGTGTGGCTCAGTGGATTGAGTGCTGGCCTATGAACCAAAAGGTTGCTGGTTAGGTTGCTGGTTGGATTCTCCATCAGAGCACATGCCTGGGTTGCAGTCCAGGTCCCCAGTTGGGGGCATTAGAGAAGAAACTGATTGATGTTTCTCTCACACACTGATGTCTCTTCTCCCTCTCTCTCCCTCCTTTCCTCTTTCTCTAAAAATAAGTTTTAAAAATCTTTAAAAAAATTACAGTCTCTAATCCAAAGAATCTATGCAAGAACACACCAGAATACTTGAGTCTGTCACTATATTCAATCAAACAGAGTTAATGTAGGAAAGTCATGGCCCTAATCTGAAGGTAAGGCACCAAAAGTGGTGGCCAATTATTTGCTCACAAGCCCTGATTAGGGTCTGTTAAATACTATTACTTGGCCCAGTGGGGGTGTGTGCAAGAGGCAACCACATACTGATATGTCTCTCCCTCTCTTTCTCTCTCCCTTCCTCTTACTAAAAATAAACAAAATCTTTTTTAAAAGATTTTATTTAAAGATAAAGATTTTATCTTTATTTTATCTTTATCTTTTATCTTTATTTTAAAGATAAAATCTTTTTTTAAAGATTTTATTTATTTATCTTCAGAGGGGAAGGGAAGGAGAGAGGGAGAGACATATCAATGTATGGTTGCCTCTCGTGCGTCCCCTGCTGCGAACTGGCCTGCAACCCAGGCATGTACCCTGACTGGGAATCAAACCACGGTCGTTTGGTTTGTAGGCCTGCGCTCAATCCACTGAGCTATACCAGCCAGGAATAAATAAAATCTTTAAAAAAAAATACTATTACTTGTTTACCTAATCACAAAAGTATCTGATCTACCTTTTAATCTGTAATAAAATAAACTCTAGGCAATATAAGCTTAATGCCTCTAATAACCTAATTTAATCAAAGGCCCCAATATGCAAAATAAATACAATTGCCTAAAAAATTCCAAGTTCATAATTCTTCTACTAATCTTTCAACCAATACACTCTATTACAAAGCTTTTATTTTCACAGTACAGTTTTGGTTTCATGCTGAATCTTATAATCTTATTTTGTACATTTTATTTCCACACATCACCTACATCTTGCCCAAAAAGATGTTATATAGAAACTACTAAACAAACCCTATACTACCATTAGTATTAAAAAGATTGCAGAAATTTTTATCAAGTATATATCATCCATAAAACTAAGGGGGCTTGAAATGGGAGGGAGGTGGGGAGCACTGGGGGGGTGGATTGGGATGGGAGTAAAAGACAGAAAACTATACTTGAAAAAAAAAAGTATATAACATCTTTTTTATGAGAACCCTGGGAAAAATTTCTCGGGAACAACGCCATTCATGAGCACTTCTCAAGACGTGTGTACCTTTTACCTTATAGATTCTGTATATACTATAATAAAGTATAAAATTCTTTTATTTGGCTGTGAAACCAAGCATTCACAGTCCAGCATCTGGTAACTCTAAGAACTAAAGCATACATTTCTATGTACTTTCATAATCAGTTCCAAATTGCTAAACTCTTTTTCCTCAAATTTTCTCTTTTGACTTTGTCCAGGTAGCTCAGTTGGTTAGAGCATTGTCCTAAAACACCATGGTAGTGGATTAGATCCCTGGTCAGGGCATACATAAGAATCAACCAATGAATACATAAGTAAGCTGAAGAAAAAATGTCAACATGTCTCTATCCGCCTCCTCTCTAAAATCAATAAATAAGCTTAAAATTTTTTTTAAAAACACCATAACACACTGTGTATAATGGAAGCTTCCTCAAAGTGGGGCATAAGTAGTCAACAGCATAAGGAACTGCCTCACACACATATATGTATATAGATATCAACTGACCAAAAGAAAAAAATGTACCTCAAACAGCAGCAGTTCGTTCTTTGTGTGGATTCAACAAAATCCCAGGATGCTACTTTATCAGCTGTCTCTTCTTCACACAGACCACCTGATGAAACTGAATACTTCCTCCTAAGATTTGAAATTATAAAATTATTTAGAATTCATTAAATTTTCTGTAACCCTGAATTAGGCATTCAAATTGAATTTTTAAAAATCAGTTTTCTGAATTAAGAAGTAACACAAATGACTGTTTATACTATTTACAAGTATCTATTATACAAACATGTAATTTTTAAACTTGAAAATGAAAATACATACTTGTTCTGTGCTCTGTTCATATTGCATTCTTGCCAAACTCTATCCACCACGTGATTTGCTAATTTTCTGGGTATTTTCCCACCATGATGGCTAGTACTATCTGAGTTGAAGCCATCAGATACTGAAGAAAATTTGACCCACTTCTGGGCAGACTGAGGATCAACTGAAAACAAACAAAAAAGAATAAGCTGTAGAAGAATAAAATCGATTTAAAGTAATATTATCTAGGTTTTTAAAAATTACTTAGCGATATAACTTGCCCCAGCTACTTGGTAAACCTTCTTACATTTTGAGGCAAAAAAGGTTGTTACTTAATTGACACACATGAGTAGAAAGCAAGAAGTTTGAACAAGGGATGTAAACTGGATAACAGTGTTATATAATGCTGATTTCCTTATTTGGAGGATTAAATGGTAGTTACATAGGAAGGTGTTCTTAATTTTAGAAAAGACACTGAGTACTTAAGGGCTAATAAAGCATCATGCCTGCAGTTGCTCTCAAATGGCTCAGAAGACAACTAATGATGTTAACAGTTTAGGAAATCTGGATAAGGGAATTCTTTGTACTGTTATTTGCAAACTCTTCAATAAATTTTAAATTAAATGTTTATTATATTAAAAATAAGACAATCACTAGAGCTAACGAAACAGACTGTAACGATACCTGTCTGGACTTCCTCGGGAGATGTGGGTGGTGTAAGAGTAACTGAAGACATAGCAGGATCTCTTGTGGAAGCAGGCACTTGGTGGACACCCAAGCAAGAAGCTGAACAGTGAGAAGATCCCACAGAGCTGGGAGTAGGAATGTCTGACTGAGAAACTAGAACAAAACATGCTGGGTAGATCATTCGGACACCAGCTTTAAAGAAAAAAGACAGGAAAACCAATTATTATTACGATTATAGTGGCATTCATTTCACTAAAAAATACTGTAAAGGAACAGTAGGTATAATATAATCGCATTTAAGTAACAATATATTTAATATACTATTATAAATATATGTTCTTTTGGCAAAAAGTTTTTCTGGAAGAAACCACGAGAAACTGTCAGTAGTGGTATCTTCAGTGGGAAAGACTCAGAAGAAAGCAGCTTACTTTTTTCATTTTTGGATTTTCTAGTCATGACAGTGTACTACTTTCTTTTAAATCCTTATTTGCAAATTTGACTAACTATAAGGTATGTTAACATTAATTTTTTAAAGATTTTATTTATTTCTTTTTAGAAGGAGGGGAAGGGAATGGGCACTAGAATTATGGGCCATTTTCTGTTTTTGTCTTTATGTGTCTCTATTTAAAAAGCCTAAAATATGTTTGTGTTTTGCATCTGTTTTTGTCACAACTGCTCTGATAGTAATGTATTTATTGAAACTGAATGTTGATACTCTTATTAAAAAAACCAAAACCACAAAAAAAGCAATCTTCACATATAACATTACCATATGAATCCATTAAACACAGTACTGCAGATTCTAATCCCAATTCTCTTCTCAATTATACATGACCCACACCTCCCATGTCTAAGGCAGAATATACATCTTCATCCCATTGTTATGCTTGGCTTTGTAACTTGCTCTGAAATGTTAATGCATGTGATATATGTCACATCCCAACAGAAGCTTTCATTTAAATGTGCTTGCAGGATCAGTGCAGCCTCTCTTACTTCTGTCCTCTCCCCTGAGATTAGCATATCTCAAATACAGTTTACATTGTTAACCTTGGTCCCCAAAGGAGAAGACATTTACAATACAGCCAATATGAATAGAGATGACCTGGGCAGAACACATGAAAGACCCAAGTTCTTTAGGTACATATTATATTCTGTCTTTTAAGCTATCAGAGGTGACAGAATAACCAAATGTTAAAATACTGCATAACAGTTTGTCAACTTTTCAGCCACCAAATATTACTCATTCACAATTATTTTCTTCCATCCTTTCTCATCCTTTCCTTTAGATAAGACTGTATTTCCCTGCCCCAATGACTTTGCCTTGGCTAGTTTTCTCCAATGGAGTGTGAGTAAATGTATCCTTGTAGAAGCTTTAAATACAATTACATGGTTAGACTCAGCCCCTATTATTCCTCTGTTCTTGTGAACAGCATGTCCCAGATACTGGGTACTCTTTGAACCTACGTTGCAGTATAAGAAGATACAAGGAGCTAAACCACAACCAAGCTGCAGTCCTTAAGTAATATGAGCAGGAAATAAGGAAGAAATAAATGTTTGGCGTTGAAAGCCACTAAGGTATTATTACAGTTGTTTATTACTCAGCAAAATCTAACTAATACATGCAATCACATATTTGCCCCTTAGCGTTAATACTCAGAATCCATACCAACAAGAACTTCTACTGCAGCTAAAGAATCATCTTCCCAATCCATATCTTCCTGTTTTTCTTCAGACATCTCCTTCAAGCAAGATGAGATAGGATAGAACTGTTTCCATTCACCAATTAATTTTTTTGTAGCTGAGTCAGACATCTTGAATGCCTGTCCTGTGAGAGTGCCATTTAGTCCAAATGGGCTTAAGATAACTAAAAATCCAAAACAGAATCAAGTAACTAAAGACTGTTACATCAAATAAGATCACAATGAACAGTATGGCAAGTAATTATGCAATTCTAAAAAAGTTAAAGGGAAGCCATAATGATCAATTTATTGTACTTCATTATTTTGAAGATAAGTACAGCACTGAGTTTATTACAAAAACTTAAAATGTGTCTACCCCCAAATCTCAGATGGACAGAATTTCACAATGAACTGCCAAGTTGTATATTCTTCAAGTTACCCTGATTTCACTAAAGAAAAGCAATTTGAGGAAAAACAATGTGACACTATATATATTTAAGTACTTACTATGCAATGCCACATACATTTTTAAAAAGTAAACACTAGGTTTAGGAAGCCCTTAAAAATAAATCAGCAACCTTGTAAAGTATTTCCTCTAAATAAATTATACCTATGTCTCTGTGTTAAATTTTAAAAATGATTTATGTGACCTGACATGCAAGATGACCAGGAAAACATAAACGAGTATGCCTGCTACTTGCTTTTTAAAAAGATACTCTTTAAAATATGCTGCCATTCAAGTTACCAGAATTTTAAAAATAATATCAGTATTAAAAAGTTATTTCATTGACTTAGTACTCTAATGGGGAAGGAAAAAAGTAAACTGTATCACAATCATCATTAGGATAAATCTCATTAATCCCAAAATGTCAAAATACCAACTTTGATAATTTTCTTGAAACAACAATAAAAGATCAAATACCTAAGCCAACAAAATAATCTACCTTGAAATGGGCTATTAGACTGTTGAGCAAGGGTGATATGCTCTTCACTAAGAAGGTACACAGGTTGATGTTGGTTAATTTCCACACTGGTACAAACATTGCTGTCTCCATGCAAGAAAAAGGTGAAAGAGCAGGACAAGTGTTCACTAATAAAGGAAAAAAAGTTGTATTTTAGTGATAATACGACCAAAATATTAACTTGCTTTTTTTTAATATGAAGTTATACCACAAGGATACACATTCTCTTTAACCCAGAAATTCTACTTCATCTGAAGGAAAAAAAATCACAAATATGATAAAAATCACAAATATGATAAAAGATTTAGCTATCAGACATTTCTTTGCAGCATTCGTTATACTAGAAAGAGCTGCAAATAGAGAAACCAGGTACGTTAAGTTAGGTATACACATACATACATTATAATATAGCCACCAAAATAAATAAAGGTATGGACAGGGTTTGGTGGAAAGGGCTATCAAAATAGTATAGTCTCAATTTTTTTAAAAGAAAGGTTTCTTTGGTGAAAAAAATCTAGGCATGCAACAGAACTAAGGGTGACCTAATTTTTACTTTTGTTCATTTTCCTCTATATAAAAAATTAAATACAAATATATTTCCTCCTTGTATTATTTCTGAAATTGGGCTGCAGGCAACCAATTAAGCATTAAATGCACTGTCCTTCCCTCAGCCCCAATGAAGTTATTTTAAAGCAATGATGGCTCTTACAATTGAAGGCATCCTATAATCAAAGCTACATGCAAAACAGACAATCTTAGATATGCCCTTAAGATAAAATTTAAAAAGATCAAGCAGCCCAGAAGAAAATATTGTACACTAAGAAGATTGTATTTTTCTTATTCCTTCTCCACATATCTTAATAATCCAACTTAACCAGTTATTTACAATAAGCTCAATACCTGTTGTATGTATCGATAAGCCCTCTTGAATTATTTCTGGATAAGGCAAGGGCATAATAAATTAAAAACTAAGGTATACTAAAAATAATACTATAGCTAACAGAAGTGGGAAAACAGAAGGTAGGAAAGCGGTGAAGAGTAATGCAGAGCTGAGAATGTCTTCACTGAATATACACAGAGTGGGGCAAAAGTAGGTTTACAATTGTTCATATGGAAAATACAGTAATTTTTTAAATATATTTTATTAATTATGCTATTACAGTTGTCCCATTCTTCCCCCTTCACACCTCCTTCCCACCCACGTTCCCTTCTTTAGTTCATGTCCATGGGTCATACCTCTAAGTTCTTTGGCTTCTACATTTCCTATACTATTCTCACCCCTCCCCCTTTCTATTTTCTGCCTACCATCTATGCTAGTCACTCTCTGTACCTTTCCACTCCTTTCCTCCTCCCACTCCCCTGTTGCTAACCTTCCATGTGATCTCCATTTCTGTGTTTCTGTTCCTGTTCTAGTTATTTGTTTCATTTGCTTTAGGTGTGGCTGTTAATAATTGTGAGTTTGCTGTCATTTTACTGGTCATATTTTTTATCTTCTTTTTCGTAGATAAATCCCTTTAACATTTCATAAAATAAGGGCTTGGTGATGATGAACTCCTTGAACTTGACCTTATCTGAGAAGCACTTTATCTGCTCTTCCATTCTAAATGAAAGCTTTGCTGGATAGAGCAATCTTGGATGTAGGTCCTTGCCTTTCATGACTTGGAATACTTCTTTCCAGCCCCTTCTTGCCTACAGGGTCTCTTTTGAGAAATCAGCTGACAGTCTGATGGGAACTCCTTTGTAGGTAACTGTCTCCTTATCTCTTGCTGCTTCTAGGATTCTCTCCTTCATTTTCATCTTGAGTAATGTAATTACGATGTGCCTTGGTGTGTTCCTCCTTGGGTCCAATTTCTTTGGGACTCTCTGAGCTCCCTGAACTTCCTGGATGTCTATTTCCTTTGCCAGACTGGGTAAGTTCTCTTTTATTATTTGTTCAAATAACTTTCCCACTTGTTGCTCTTCCTCTTCTCCTTCTGATACCCCTATAATTTGGATGTTGGAACGCTTAAAGATGTCCTGGAGGTTCCTAAGCCTCTCATTTTTTTAAATTCTGTTTCTTCATTCTTTTCTGGTTGGATGTTTCTTCCTTCCTTCTGGTCCACTCCATTGATTTGAGTCCCAGTTTCCTTCTCATCACTATTGGTTCCCTGTGCATTCGCCTTTATTTCACTTAGCGCAGCCTTCATTTTTTTACCTTAATTTGCAACCAAAGTCAACCAATTCTGTGAGCATCCTGATTACCAGTGCTTTGAACTGTGCATCTGATAGGCTGGCTATCTCTTCATTTCGTAGTTGTATTTTTCCTGGAGCTTTGATCTGTTCTTTCATTTGGGACTTTTTTTTTGTCTTGACATGCCTATTATATAGTGAGGGGTGGAGCCTCAGGTATTCACCCAGGCAGGGTAACCCAGTCGCTCTGTTATGACGCTGTATGTGGGGAAGGAGTCTGAGAGGGAACAATGGCACTTGCTCCGCACTCTGCTAGCTTTCAGTCACTTCCCCTACTTCCCACAAGCAAAGTGGGCCCTTCTGGTGCTGATTCCCAGGTGGGTGGGTTTGTGTACACTCTAAGACCCTATGGGTCTCTCCAACAAACTCTCCTGTGAGGCTGGGAGTTTCTCCCACTGGGGCCTCAACCCACACAGGTGTTTTCAATCAGTGGTTTGAGGATTTATTTCCCCACACTGGAGTCCTGAGTTGCGCAGTCCATCCGATCCCCAGCTGTTTCTCCCGGTTTCTCTGCATGTGAATGTAGGACCACCTAGTCTGCAATCCGCCGCCTCACCCGGTCTGCCCGCTGCTGCCTTGCTGGCCAGCTGCACCCTTGTGCATCCCACTCCACAATCCACTGCCTCACTGGGTCTGCCAGCTGCCACCTTGCTGTGAGTCCTCTCTGCCCAGCTGTCCAACTCTGCCCCTCCTATAGGTCTGGATGAATGTGTCTTCTTTAACCCCTTGGTTGTTGGACTTCCATACTGTTCAATTTTCTGTCAGTTCTGGTTGTTTTCTGTTTTTAAATTGTTGTCCTTGTTTTGGTTGTACAAGGAGGCACAGTGTGTCTAACTACGCCTCCATCTTGGCCGGAAGTCAGAAAATACAATAATTAACAAGTAATAATACAAGAATAAACTGTTTCACAAATTCACAACTGTAAACCTACATTTGTCCACCTTTGTGTTAGGGAGTCAACAAGTAGTGCCTGAAGTTGACAGAAGAAACTGAAATTTAAGCTTATTCAAGGTAAAAAAAAAAAAAAAAAAAAAGCTGAAAATATTATATCTAAAAACAATACAGCTAAAAAAAATCTTTTATGGTAAAGAATCAGATGTAGTATCTATAGTTGATTAATCAAGGCCTAGAGGTAAAGCATTTATGGAATTATGGCAGTAACTGTCAGAAGAAATAAATTTAAGAAACAAAAATAAAAAACAAACAAAACCTGTTTATTTCCAGGGAATTGGACTAGAGGAATAAAGAGCAATCTTAAATTTTTCTAAATTTATAATAATATTCTATACTGCTTGAATCATATAACTTTAAAATTTTTTTTAAATTTATGAATTCCATGTATTAACCCCTTTCCCCATTGAAGGGTCCCGATATTCTTGTCAAAGATCATCTGAACATATACACGAAAATGTTTATTTCTGAACTTTATACTACAGAATTCATTTACATATCTGTCTTCATGACAGTACCACTTTTTTTTATTATTGTAACTTTGTATTATGTTTAAGAAAAAAATTTTTATCCTCATCCGAGGACATTTTTTCATTGTTTTTAGAAAAAGAGGGAGAGAAACATCCATGGGAGAGAGAAACATTGATCAGTTGCCTGCCTCATGCACCCTGAGCAGGGAACAAACCCACAACCTAGGTAGGTGCCCTGACAAAGAATTGAACCCACAACCTTTTGGTGCACTAGTCACTGCACAAGGCTCCAATCAAGCCACCCCAGCCAGGGCTATATTATGTTTTGTTCACTCCTGCTTTTATCCAGGCTCTTTGGTGTGATTTTGCAGTTCTTCCCATTAAAGTGAAATATACTTCCTCAACCCTTGGCTCATGCTTGTTTTGTGACTTTCTCTGGCCAAGCAGAGTCTGGAAATGCGCTTATGCAATTTAGTTTGTCCACTAATGCTTCTTTCATCACCTTATGCATTCCCTGGCTAGCTCAATGGTCTAACATGGATGAGAATCATGGAGTACACCTCTACCCACCTATAGTTTACAGCGTGGACTAGATTGGCTAATATCTGTTTGACCTGCAGATACATTAATAACAATATATAACTGATGTTTTAAGCCCCTCTATTTGGGGGGGGTTTGTTACAGAGAAATAGCTGATACAGAAATTGGCACCAAAGTGAGGTGCTACCATGACGAAAACCTAAATATGTGGCATTGGCTTTGGGACCAGATGATTGGTAGCAAGGAATACAAGACACTGAAAAATGGTGAGAAAATTATTATGAAGGGCTAAGAAAATGGTGAACCCATTTTATGTAATGAAGAAATACTTCACAGTATTGTCACCTTAAAATAATTTGGAAGACAGAAGATGTTCCTAATGAACTTACAGAATGGGGGAATGGATAAAGTCAAAATGTAATTTGGTTGTCAGCAGTTACACTTGATAAAGTACTAAAAGAAAGAAATGAACTCAGAAAAGAACTTGCTGGTTTGCAAGCATAATTTAGGAATAATACAGACAGCCCAAGGCTAGAAAATAAACTGTTTTGCAACCAAGTGATGGTGTGGCGTATTAACAAGCCTCAAGGAAAAGACCAAATCAAGAATGTGACTCTTAATACCCTGTGTTAACACAAACATGATTCTTGATACCAATTGAGACATCAGGATTTTTAAAAATTACCCTTACGTCTCCATATATGTATTTTCTCAAAAAAGGCATTTTCTCAAAGAAGGTATCTCATGTAAACAAACATGTATGCAACTAATTTTGTTACTATTATGTTGAAAGGCATATGTAGATATATCTGTGCTGTTCTTTCCAGTGTCCTCTTTTCTGACACGATTATATCACTAAGGTTGAGTTATAGAGCATACGGAATACATAATATGCCCTGGATGGGTAGCACCGCTGGTTTGAGCATCATCTCATGTACCAAAAGGTTACAGGTTTGACCCCTGATTGGGGCATGTTCAGGAGGCAACCCATCACTGAAACAGTGTAAGAAAGTTTCTTTCTTACACTGATGTTCCCCTGCGCCACACTCCATCTCTGTCTCTAAAATCAATTTAAAAAATCCTTGGGTGAAAAGAAAGGAAGGAAGGAAGGGAGAGGGAGAGAGAAACAGAGAGGGAAAAAGAGAGGGAGGAATACACAATATAGTTTCTGAATAGTATTTTTATTTTAGTAAACCATTAATGTTTCATTTCTGAGAGGGATATACCCATTATAGGTATTGACACAAAACGGGCAGAAATCAATTTTCAATGTATTTTTTTCTCTAAACAATAAAAAAGGGCATGAGAATTTAAAAGCAAGACAAAAATCCTTTTCAAAAGAAAAATTTATATTCAATTGGTTAGAATGACTATACACTTTTTAACATTACAAGCTTTTTACAGATTTTTTCAAGAAACTTTAGAAAACAAATATTTCTTAGTAGAGGAGGTGAAATTTAAGTTGAAAGGAAGAATTACTAAATAAAATGACTTATGTCAAGGAAAACATTAAGGAAGTGACTCAAGCAAGAATAATCTATTACTAGAGAAATTATAATTTGATTAGTTTTAGAGATCTAGTGAGTATGCTATACAAATGATTATGAATGCTAAGTGCTTACTCAGTAACTGAATAGCAGATTTAAAAATCTGAATTGCAAATACTTCTAACAACATTTGCAAGTATAAGCAACAACCTAAAACAGTCTGATGTTCTTTATCTTTAAAAGACAAAGAGGCTAGGAGACATGAATTTTATAGCCTCATATTTACTGTTCTTTTAATCAGTGAAGTCTAGTTCTTAAAAATACAGCTTTCAACTACGTTTTATTTCATACATAAAATATTAAATGAGCATAAAAAACATTTAAAATGGATTTTGCCATGACATAAAAAGCAAATAATGTGACTAAAAATTTTCCTGAACAGACTATTATAATCTGGGAAATGTTAAAAAGCAGCACATGACTTAAATTCTGTTAAGTATTATTAAGGAAAATAAATGTAATCTGACATATAAAAATCATAGCCCATAAAAATTAAGGCCAAATATAGCCTTTCCGTATGTCCAATGAGCACTTGACCATCTTAATAACTTTTAAATCAGAAAAGAAAATGTGGCTTTGATGTAAAGTGATTTGTCTCCAAGGGGTCTTTGTAAAAACCCAATATTCCAACATGCAAAACACATGATCAATCAACCTCTCACCCATTTATCTGCACTCCCCTGTGCTCACCAGCAGCTCTCAATTCCAGCTATCTATGATTAAAGGAAAACATCACCTCCTATACTGCTAGTATGTTCCCAATGTAAGGGTTGGCAAATAGTTACAAGTATGCAAAATGCAGTTTATTCTTGTATCATTTTTATTAATTACTGTATTGTTTTCCATATGAACTGTAAACCTACTTTTACCAACCCCTATATAAAAATGGTTTAAAATTACCCAAATTTTCATGACCTAACAGGAAAAACTAAACATTCTAAATATGGAATAAAATTCTGAAATTCTTATATTAAAGTCAATATTCTGGTCAGAAAATTGTCTAGAATGAAAAGAATGGGAGTTAATACAAACTAAATTCAGAATGGTTTTTCTTTCAAGGAGAGAGATCACTGATATTATCTCTTAATATTTTTGGTACTTAGCACTTAAGAAAGTGAAGTTAAAATAAACACGTGTAACTACAATGAGAATCCAAGGTACTGTTAACTACTATAAAACTTCACAGAGGATACCACTGCTCTCCAGGAGGTTACACTATAACTCAAACCGAAAGTTATGAGTGAGAATTTACAGATGAAACTTGAACAAGAAAAATGTTCCTCGTTTAAGTACTGAAATTAAACAAGATTCTTTATTTCCAAGACAGAAAATGAAAATATGCTTACAGATTAAAGCTAGCTGTTCTGTAACAGTTAAATGTGGACACTGCTTTAGGAGGCACCATAGCTCATCTATTTTTTAGCATTTCTGCTAGGGGGGGTACAGAAAAACAGTATCCTATTTTGCTGGTAGGGAATTCATGGCACAAAAAAATTAGATGGCTTAAGAACATAAAACTAGTTAAAGCGAATGTTGGCTTAAAGCCCTAGTCATCCTAAAGACCAATTAAAAATGGGCAGAGGACAGACATTCATCCAAAGAAATTATACTAATGGCCATCAAGCCCATGGAAAGATGCTTAATATCATTAATCATTAAGGAAATGCAAACCAAAACTATAATAAGATACCACTTCATACCCATTAAAGATGGGAAGAGGAAGTAGGAGGAGGAGAAAGAAAAAGGAAAAGGGAAAAAAGGAGAAAGGAAAAGGGAAGAGAGGAGAGGGACAGGGAGGGGAGAGGGAAAGAAGAGAGGAGGGGGAAAGGAGAAGAGAGGAGGAGGAAGGGGACAGGAGGGGAGGGGAGAGAGAAAGTTAGGAGAAGGATGTGGAGAAATTGGAACCCTCCTGCATTGTTGGTGGAAATGTAAAATGGTGAAGCCACTATGAAAAAGAAAGTATGCTGATTCCTTAAAAACAAACAAACAAAAAAACCCACATACGATAAAACTAGTATATGATCCAGCAGTTCCACTTTGGCTATATCCCAAAAGAACTTAAAGCAAAGACTTGAACAGGTATCTGTACACCAGTATTTATAGCAGCATTAATCAAACTTGACGAAAAGTGGAAACAACCCAAATGTCCACTAACAGATGAATCAATAAACAAAACGTGCTATATAAATACAACAGAATATTATTCTGCCTCATAAAGGAATAAACTTGTGGTGCATGCTACAAGATGGATGGAAACCTTGAGGATATTATGCTAAGTGAAATAAGCTAGACAAATACTGTGTGATTCCACTTGCATAAGATACCCAGAACAGTTGAATTCATTAGAGATAGAAAGTAGAATGGTTAGCAACAGGGAAGTGGGAGGAGAGGGTGGGGAGAAGGTACAGAGAATAAGTAGCATAGACAGTGGGGAGAAAATAGACAGGGAGAGGGCAAGAGTAGTGTGGGAAATGTAGAAGCTAAAGAACTTAGGACACATGGACATGAACTAAAGACGGGGAGTGTGGGTGGGAGGGGGTGTGCAGGGTGGAGGAGAATGAAGGGGGAAAATGGGACAACTGTAATGGCATAATCAATAAAATACATTGTTAAAAAAGAGAAAATAGAATGGTAGTTACCAGGGACTGGGAGGAGGGGAAAATAAAGAGTTACTGAGTAATAGGCAGATTTTCAGTTTGAGGTGATGAAAAAGTTCTGCAGATACATAGTGGTGACGGCTGCACAACAATGTACATACACTTAATGCCACTGAGCTGTACAATGAAAAGTGGTTAAAATGGTAAATTTGGTTGTGTATATTTTGCCACTGTTAAAAAAAAAGCCCAGATTATTCCTAGATTATTCCATTAATTCAACAGTTTTCAAATCTGTCTTTCATTAGAATCACATAGAGATCCTTTAAATGTTCCAAAGGCCACACTCTCAGGTTAAAATGTAAGCATCAGTAATTTTTAATCTCTCAAGGTAATTCTACATCCATACAAGTTTGGGAACTACTGCATTAATCTATTATTTCTATAGTCCTCAGAGTAACTGTTTAAATTTCTTAAATTTATAGGTACCATTTCAATATCTAGTATTCTTAACATATTCCCTTGAAGAAAGGATCTATTTTAAAATTCGGAAGATAAAACATTGGTGAATTTTGTATATACTTTTGCTTGCTTAGTAAACATACTATTAACCTTACACAGTAAAAAATTCTTAGAAAACAACATTTTATTCTGGTTTAATGCTTCAACTGCTCTGCAAGTACTCTTTAAAATCTTGTATTTCCCCAATATAAGTAATTTTTAAGCATTGTTTTATTATTTTCTATCACTTTAAAAAGATGTAGGCAGAGCCCTGGCCAAGTGGCTCAGCTGGTTGGAAAACTGGACTGTGCACAAAGGTTGTCAGTTCAATTCCCGGTCAGGGCACAAGCCTGGATTGAGGGTCCCCATCACCAGTTGGGGCACATACAAGAGGCAACCAATAGATGTTTCTCTCTCACAACAACGTCTCCCTCTCATACCAACATCTACCTCTCTCCTTCTCTCCCTCCCTTCCTTTCTTTTTTCCCTCCCCCTTCCTCTCCCAAGCACCCAACCCCTAGTCTCTGTGTCTGTCTGTCTGTCTGTCTGTCTGTCTCTCTCCCTCCCTCAAAACCAATGGAAACATGTCCTCGGGCGAGAATTTTTTTTTAATGTAATTACAAAGGTTATAGTGGTCTATAGGGTCCACAATCAGTCTCATAATTTTCATACCCTATAATCCAGCTCCAAAACTTGCAAGCTTTAACCTTGGACAAGTTACTTAACCTCTCTGTGCTTCAGGTTTAACTGTAAAATTGGACTAATACAGGGTTGTTGTGAGAATTGAGCTAGTTTATATAAAGCCCTAATTTCAAATCAGCTTAGTCAGTTCTGCTTAGGTAAAGGTTTCTCACTCCTCCCTCCCCTTCAGAAAAAAATTTCTCTATTATCATCCACATCTAAAAATTAATACTTCAAAACAAGGAACGATAGTCAGAAAAGCTTATCTTCACTGGGAGGAAAAGAAAGACAAAGAAGTCTTCCTTAGCACTTAATTTTTCTCATAAATATTTCTGGAAAGCATGAGGATGTGAAAAACTGATCATGCCAATCCTAATGATTCAAGCATTGAAGAGAAATTTCATGGGTCATGAGTACTGTTATATCATCACTTAGTATTTCAGAAATAGAATGCATAATGATCTTAACCAGCATAGACAGCTTCAGGGAGGAAAAAAGACACAGTTACCATTCCGAAACTGGCAAAGAGTGGGTACCCTGATATAAAGGTGAAGGTTTCCCCCACATTCACAATTTAGCACACACTTCCAAGAGGGTTCGCAGACCAGACAGAAGATACCTTTATCAATAAACACTACCCAAGCTCAGCTGGGCTTAAAGTCCTAGAATTGTGCTGGTAATGTAATAGCCAGTATACAGATGTGACTATCAAGCACTTGACATGTAACCACTGTAAATTCAGATGTGCTCTAAGTACAGAATATATATTCAAAGACTTAGTAAAAAAAAAAAAAAGAAAGCAAAACAACTCTTTAAAATCTTTTGCACATTTAATTATATGCAGAAATGGTATTTTAAATATACTAGGTTAAATTATTAAAATTAATGTTATTGTTTAAAGGGTTTTAATATAGCTACTAAAAGATTTAAAATCATATGTGACTCATGTTACATTTCTATTGGACAGTACTACCTTAGGACACAAAGAGGGGAAATAAGTCCTTAGAAAACATAATAGTGATACATTTTAACTTTCCTATTAAGTTCAGATTTCCAGAAGTACTCAGAAACCCAACCAAGTAACACCAAAAAGCTTTATTAAATAGCTAATACCTTTTCAGAGCAGAGTTAAATCTTATTGTGCTTATATTTAAATAAAATGTTAGAGATAAAGGACAGTGGAGAAGCTACAGGTGTGGTAAAAGATAAACACAGCTTTATGGGTGAAATTTAAGAATAATCTTTCATGTATTGCCTTAAAAACAAAAACAAAATCAATCTTGACCAACCTCTCTAGTGAAGCTCTCAAAGTACTGTTAATTATAAGTGTTAAGACTCTGGTGTAAGAAACAGCATCCAAAAGAACTTTCTGCAATGACAGAAATATTCTACATCTACACTATCCAATACAGGAGCACTTGATATATGGCTTGGGCAGCTAAGAAACTGAATTTAATTTTAATTTTATTTTTTTCAATTATGTAATTGAAATTTCAGTAGCCACAGAGGCTGGTGGCTACTGCACTGAACTGTATAGTTTTGAAACTTTTAAAAAAATATTTTATTTATTTATTTTTAGAGAGAGCACAAAGGAAGGAGAAAGAGTGGGAGAGAAACATCAATGTGTGGTTTCCTCTCACATATCCCCTACTGGGGACCTGGCCTGCAACCCAGGCATGTGCCCTGACTAGGAATCGAACCGGCGACTCTTTGCTTCACAGGCCCGTGCTCAATCCAATGAGCTACTCCAGCCAGGTAAAACTTTTTAAAAGAAAAAAAGATTTAATTTCCTTATTCTGCCCTAATATTCTAGTTACAATTAATTCCAAACAAATACTTAGGGATATACTCCTCTCCTTCCTATGAACTTCTTCACTTGATTCACCCACAAGACCAAAGACCAAATATATCTTTGTGGAGCAGGTTCTTTGCTAATACTTAACCCTTAATGCCAGGACCCAAAATAAGGGCTTAGAACATACAGAACCAGACACTGGATCTTATCACATTTGTTATACATTCAGCAAGAATTTACTTATTCTATCCTGTGTGCACATGTGTGTACATATCCTATATTACCATTTAAAATTGAGGTTAAAGATAAATATCTTACAAAGTAAAAATCTCCAAGTAGATTTATCAACTAAACAATATATTTTTTCATAGAAATTAATTAGCCAGTCAAGATGAAGGCATAAGTAAACACAGCTTGCCTCTTTGCACAACCACAGCAAACATTACAACTAGACTACAAAACAAGTATCACCCGGAATGACAAAAAATTGAGTATGGAAGTACAACATCCAAGGAATTAAAGAGGGCACATTCATCCATATGGGTAGGAGGTGCACAGATGTGCAGAGATGCGCAACAGGTGGTTCCACACACATGCGGTGAATAAAAATTGGGAGGGATACCTCAGGAGCAAGAGATTCCAGCCTCACACCAAACTACCCCGCCCAGGGTTCCAGTGCCAGGAAGTTAAGTCCCCATAACTTCTGACTATAAAAACCAGTGGGGGTTGGGGTGGGAGAAGAAACCAGAACCCTCAGGCTTCTCCTCATAAAGGGCTGACAACAAACTTAGGATTTAGCAGGCTCACTCTCTCTGGGCTTCAGCACCAGGGTAGCAGCTGGAAGGTCACCAGTGGCATACAAGAAGAAAATGAAGCATCTGGCATCAGGGCGAGTGCCAGGGGACAGCTTTCTCCCAGATAAAACTCCAAATGCCAGTGAGTGGTATCGTCCACCTTCTGAGGCCTCCCCCACATAAAAGCCACAGAGCAGTGACTCTATATTGGAGACTCCATCAACCTGGTTCACACAGATTGCCCTGGCTCACACCTAAGGCTCTGCCCCATCCAACTTACCAATGCTCTTTTCTACCAAAAGCCCAAACTACTAAGACAGGGAGTCAAAGCAGCTCTACCCGATACAAAGAAACAAACACAGGGAGGCTGCCAAAATGCAGACAAAAAAAAAATATGGCCCAAATGAAAGAACAGAACTCCAGAAAAAGAATTAAACAAAATGGAGATAAGAAATCTATCAGATGCAGAGTTCAAAACAGTGCTTATTAGGATGTTCAAGGAACTCATTGGGTACTTCAACAGTGTAAGAAAGACCAAGGCAGAAATAAAGGTTATGCTAAGTGAAAAAAAGAAAAATTTACAGGAAAACAACGTTAGAGTGGATGAATCCAAGAACCAAATCAACAATTTGGAATATAAGGAAAAAAAAAAAAAACATTCAATCAGAACAGCAAGAAGAAAGAGAACTCCAAAAAATGAGGATAGGCTAAGGGGCCTCTGGGACAATTTCAAACATACCATCATTGGAACCATAGGAGTGCTGAAAGGAGAAAAGAAAGAACAAGAAATTGGAAATCTATTTAAAAAAATAGACAAAGACAAAGTAAACATTCCTAATTTTGTGAAGGAAATAGATACACAAGTTCAGGAAGCACAGAGTCCCAACCAAGTTGGACCCAAAGAAGACCACACCAAGACACATCATAATTAAAATGCCAAAGGTTAAAGATAAAGAGAGAATCTTAAAAGCAGCAAGAGAAAAGCAGAGAGCTACCTACAAAGGAGGTCCCATAAGGCTGTCAGCTGATTTCTCAAAAGTAACTATGCAGGCTAGAAGGGATTAGCAAGAGGCATTCAAAGTGATGAAAAGCAAGGACCTACATTACTCTATCCAAGAAAACTATCACTTAGAATTGAAGGGCAATCACTTCTCAGCCTTCGGGCTAAGATCAAGTGTGGAACTGAAGGGCAGATAAAGTGCTTCTCAGAAAAGGCAAAGCTAAAGGAATTCATCATAACCAAACCATTATCATAAGAGATGTTAAAGGAACTTATTTAAGAAAAACAAGATCAAAACTATGAACATTAAAAAGGCAACAAATTCACAACTATGAACAACTGAATCTAAAAGATAAACTAAGCAAGGAGCAGAACAGAAACAGAATCAATGATATGGAGATCACATGGAGGGTTATCAGTTGGGGGGGAGAAAGAGGGAAAAGGTGCAAGGATTAAGAAGTACAAATTGGTATGTACGCACAGAATAGGCACGGAGATGTTAAGAACAGTACAGGAAATAGAGTGGACGAAGAACTTATAAGCATGACCCATGGTCATGAACTAAGTAAGGGGGGGCAATTCCTGGAGAAAACTGGGGGTACCAGGTAGAAAGGGGCAAAGAGGAAAAATCTGGGACAACTGTAATTACATAATCAATAAAATATTTTAAAAATAAAATAGAAATAAAAAAATTAATTATATGGCTACATCTTTAATTGAGGGAATGGGATAAAATTAAAGTATATATTAAAATCAAATATGTTCCCTATTTACTTATTACATTCCTATACTATCTCACTGCCACTTAACAGGCCTCCTATGTCAATACATACTATAAGATATTGGAGTAGCTGTTTTAAAAAAATGTTCAAATATCTTTCTATCTTGCATAACTTCCTGGAAGCACTTATTCAACATTTACTAAATATACAAATTTAACTGTTAACTCAGCTAAATTGCTGTAATAGATTTAATTCAATATGACCAACAAACTAAAGAAACAATGAAGTTCTTTTCAAAATAATCTTTCAAATGTGCTAAAACATCACAAGTTTGTAACATCTTTTTCTAAGGGACTATTTAAAACCTGCAGTAACCCTGGCTGGTGTGGCTCAGTGGACTGAGGGCCAGGCTGCGAACCAAAGGGTCGCCAGTTGATTCCCAGTCGGGGCACATGCCTGGGTTGCAGGCCAGGTTCCCTGTGAGGGATGTGCAAGAGGCAACCACACACCGATGTTTCTCTCCCTCTCTTTCTCCCTTCCCCTCTCTCTAAAAAATAAATAAATAAAATCTAAAAAAACACCCAACAACCCTGCAGTAAGCCACTGGTACTTATTACACAGTCTATTTACTTATGGTTTCACTAGCAAACGTAATAACTACAGTGTAGGAAAACACCTAAACTGTTCAAGAAAAAAAAAACCAAAAACAACGGGTCATTCTTTTAATGAAATATCTGAAGATCAGTAATTCTTTTAAATTTCTTGTTAACTTTGTTCCAGTGTTTAACTGCTCGAATATTGAGGGGTTCTTTACAGATAAACTAGCTATACCCCTAGATTTAATTGTTTCCGCTCTGTCAGTCTCTGAAAACTGTTACAGTTAACCAGACAATTAACTACACAGAAGTCCAGATTATTATTAGAAGATGAAAGTCAATATTTAAGGGGAAAAAAGGAGAAAGAAAATAGTATTACTGATCTTTTCTCCTTTGTTCAAACAAACCAGTTCCACAGTACAAATTTTCCTCAAGAACTGTTAATTCTTTTTAAGAATATTTATACAATTGATCAGTAAACAAAAATAGTAGATATGATGCTCCTTAATGGTTTAGCTCATAATGGCCTAAAAATGCATTATTTCCAATCCAATCTTGATTCACCACCTTCCCATTATCATTCCACTGAATTCAATGGACAAGTAAGTAGTCCCAAATCATAATTAAAAGAACTTGAGAGGCTCAGCTGCTTGATTTTTTTTCTATTTGCTTTTCTAAAGGGAGGGGAGGTGGCAGGAAAGTTTCTTGGGAAAAAAGATTTGAGGCCCAGCATTTATCTTTCTGGATAAAGTCAGTTTTGTACAGTAATGCTTTAGGAATAATTCAAAAGAGCATATACTATTTCTGGTACCACCCCACTAAGAAAACATAATTTCAATTTAACTCCCCTTTTAAATGGGCCAGCCCATGAGAAAACACTTGTGCTCAATTACATGGTTAAATAAGCAGAATCTATTGGATTCATGGAACTCTCTAATATAAAAAATTGCATTTTCTATTATTAACAGCCTATTAAGAGTTTCCTTCATAAAAAAAGAAAAAATAAAGACACCTTCAGTATCTTACATGGGTGAGTGAATATACTCACTTACCTCTACTTCTTTGTGAAGCCTATATAGATAATAAAGGGTAAGGGGGAGGACAAAGAGAATGGTAGAAGTGACAGCAGGAGACAAGAGATGGCCCCAAAATCTGGGGAGCTAGCAAGCAAAGGCAAAAATGGTAACTGACTTAGTGGATAAAGACTAAGGGGAGAAAGCCAAGATGTAAAGTAAATCACACCACAGAATTCCAGAAAGATTCAGAAGTTGAAGACACTATAGTATCTCTGAAAGTGGATATATAGTAACTAAAAACAAAAGGAAAGTTCAAATAAATAAGTTAGACTCCTCAATCCACTTCTCCATCCTGTAGGCATCCTAAAGAACCTGTAGACTTCCCCAGGCTCTTTACAACGTTCCAGATTAGTGGGAAACTTAGAGGTGCTCACTCTCTGCAATAGATGAAACAGGGGGACACAAGCACCCAGAGATATTGAATGCACCTGAGGTGGATTTATTTAAAAAAGAAATTAAGTGAAAATTTAAATACTATACAAGTAAACCCCAATATAATTATACAGGTACAGTACCCTTTTCCTAATAGTCTCCCTAAACATTGACAACAAAGTTTATACACTCTAGTCAGGACACTGAAGGACTCCTCTAGGAAAGCTGATTAATTCAAAGTGGTGGGAATGAGGGGAGACAGAATGTCAGACAACAGGCGCCCAATAAAAATGGCCAGGTCTCCAACCAATTACCCTACTAAAGCCTGCAACTTCATGGCTACTCAAAACATTGTACTTCCAATCAGTATTTTAGTGCCCAGAAGTCTTAAGAGTAGAAAAGGAGATAATTCAAATATTTGGAATCCAAAAACATTACTTCTCATGTACCCCCTTCTCAGGAAACTACTGGTAAATGGTCACTACCAAAACATTAAAACAAAAAAAAAGAAATATAAGATCTAGGAAATAAGTAATCCAACACAGACAAGACAAGGTAATTTCTAAGATGACTACTGCGAAACAGACCTACAGAACAACTAGTTCAAATCAGAACTGAAGAATGAAGGGCTCAAATACAGATGTTAATAGAAGAGGGAAAGGGAAAAAAGAAACTAGTAGATTACGCAAACTCCTTAAAGGTAAGGAGAGAAGACTTATACTTCTGGTAGATGGTCTAGGGGTGAATTATCTAATCAGTAGGTACATATATCAGGAGTCAGCAAACTTTATCTCTAAAGAGCCACAGAATAAATATTTTAGGCTAAATATTGTAGGCTTTGTGGGTCACCTGTCTTTGTCACAACTATACAACTTTTCTATAGTGTGAAAGCAGGCATAAAATAAACCATAAATGAGTGAGCATGTCTGTGTTACACTACAATTATTTACAAAAGGTGGCAGGCTACATTTGCCCTGTGGGGTGGTAATTTATGAACCCCTAACATTGATAATTAAGTGAAAAAAGAGATAATTACTAAAATTGGGGAAAACAAAAAGTTGCACAAGAAATGGAATCCTACTACACTGTATGGCTCAGCTATAAATAATAAAAACCATAATATTATAAACAAATAGGTATTGTTTTTACCAAATATTATAGTAAATACATTGGCAAGACAAGGAAAGAAAGAAAGAAGGGAAAAGAGTGTATACAGGTATGCCAATGACCAAGTGGTGGGTATAGGGGGTATTAGAAATAAAATATCTAAACTATCAATAGGAAGTTAATAGATTAATCCTGAATAAATAAATAACTGAAAACTCAAGAATAAGTATGCTATTTGCCTTTAAATTTTTTAAACAGGTAAAGTAAAATAGAGTTAAAAGAATTAAAAGGGATTGCCTCTGAGAAACATCTAATAGTTAGGGCTCAGGACTATAGCTTTTCACTTTAAATCTTGTTAATCTGCTTGATTTCTTAAAATTATATAAATGTATATACTTAGCATTACTAATTGCCTACCTGGTATCTATTTCCTCTTCTAATTGCCACTTACCTAATATCCAGTCTCCATTTCTTCTTACTAACCTAAAGTCTTTTATTTTGTTCAGAGGGCAATGTTCCCAAATTTAAAAAAAAAAATGTTTCTTTTAGCATAGCCAATGATATGTCAGCTAATTTTTTCAGAAAAAAATCTATTTTCTGATCCCAAGGTCAACTCCCTTCTTACTCCTTCCTTTCCTTCCTCTTCCAGCCTGAAATCCACAATGAGCAAAGCCTAGAGGTAAAACATCCACTGGGACCATGAGAATGAAAGTCAAAGGCTAAAGATGACAAATGAGAAAACTCCAGGGAACCTAAGTCCTTGATGACATTACTGAAAAGATGCACCACCAGTACTGAACTACCTACCTCCAGACTCCTTGCTATTGAGAAAAATCAGTTCCTACATCAGCCAGGCAGTTTGGTTTTTTGTCATTTGCAACTGAATGTATTCTGAACTTATATAGCCATTTTGTTGACAATAAAGGTTTATTTTGATTTTCAAAAAAGAAAAACATGAAAGAGCCTGGATTTGTCCAGGCTTATCTGCTCATCCATTCTACCAAAAGTAGAAACGGAAGTATGAGAAAACTCTATATGCACATGAAAAAAGATGTGCACGTGACATAAAAAATGGCATCTCAATGATTACGATAACCACCAAATGTTTACTTCCTATCTTCACATCTTTCAGCAAAAACTAAAACACTTCCTTCATTTTTCTTTTTCCATATTCCATCTTATCACTGTTTCATCTCTCTTGAAGCCTATTTCAACAACTACTTGAAACTGAATCTTCTAAAAGATTGTGCCTTATATTATGCATATTACAGATAATTATAATAACCTAAAGCTTTTAATTGCAGGGGAAAAGAAGGTATCTTAGTCTTTTGCCTCCATGTAAAACCTACTCTACAAATTAATGTCATAAATTTTCTTAATTCAAAGTTCAAGAAAATTATTAATACTACCAAAAGTAAACACGTCTTACAGAGAAAAACACAAACTTAAATTACTTTAAAGTAAAATGAGAGGTTTGGAAATGTAAAAGGTTAACTCAACCCAAAGCATAACTACAGATCACTGTCTTTAACAAGTATTAATGTTACTTAACAGAATACCATGAATATACATTTCGACTAGAACTAAAAAAAATAACAAATGCATAAGCCTCTGCTTTCATCACACATTTTTTTCTATCATCCCAGAATAAAACTTAGGCCAGTGTATTAACACACAGCCTATTCACACTGCAAGAAAATTCTTAAAATGTGTAAAAGAAAGGGCGAAGTGGTCAAAGAAAATTGAATACTTATAGTACTTTGCGATAATTAACCTTCTAAATATGTCTGTTAATATATTAGCTTGTGTTAGTTCACATTTTGTGTAAAGGCATAAAAATTTACAAACCTAAAGAAATATCAAGTGAGAGTTTAAGTAAGATAGCTTACCTTTTATTTATAGGTTTTTCATCTTTCTCATAAGGCTTTACAAACCACTTGCCAATACGTACAAAGTTCCGGTTCATTAAACACCGTTCCAAGAGATTGTGAACTGCTTTGAACAGCAGAGTACGGCATTCATAAGAAAGTCCATTCTCCCAAACCCCATCTTCCTCTTCTACAAGAGAAATGAAAAGAAACAAAAAGTAAAACAGTGGTGTTATATCTACTCAGAGCCAAGTAAAAAGTTTTACAGTCTAAACTAAATACATAAGCCCTACTTCGCCTCAGTATACTGAGATATAATCACTTCCATATATCTCTAGACAATCGAGTATCAGGTTTCAAAATTACCCCATTAGGAATAAAAGGCCTAAGTGCCATTTAGTCTATTAAATTACCTGAAAATGATCTTTCCACCATATGAAAAGGTAACACTATATTGCAAATATAATGATTTAGTTTCTGTATCAATGAAAAGGACATGTGTATAACCTGGGAAATAGTAAACACACTCTATATCTATACAAAGAGGCCAATTTCTAAGTTGGCTCTCTTGTTAGTTACTTTGTCCTAATTCCTCCAGTCAGTCACCCAGTGTGTCAAAAAAATAGCCAGTTAATAATTACATTCAAAACATTTTATGCCCATCAGCATTCTAATACATGACCCAACTATAAAAATAACTGAAGAATAAAAAGGAAGCTTTTGGCTCAGAGCCTAACAAGCAGTGCAGTATCAGCCACCTTACGTCTCATTTCAACCATATGACTCCCGTGATTCAGTACAGGATCCTCTACTTGGGGGGTAAATTTAAAAATTTAAAAACTTAAATTTTAAATGGCACTTCTGATATAAAGTTATAGCTATCTTTACTAACTCTACAGCCTCAATTTTGCCAGCTACATACCTATTTATCATTATTATTATTATTGATTTTTAGAGAAGTTGCTTGTGTGCCCTGACTGAAGATAGAACCCACACCCTTGGCATATGATACTCTAACCAACTGAGCTACCCAGCCAGGGTTAGCCTATATACCTTTATAAACATCTTATAAATATTGGTCATCTTCTTTCGATTCAACACTAACTCAACACTAGAAATGTATACACTATACACACAGGGGGGAAAAACATGATGCTTTTGAATAAAAGCAGAGACATGTATTAAAAATGATATATGGTTTATATTCAAAACTTGCACAAATGGGCAGAATAAACATTAACTAAAGGACTTGACTGAACTTTAAACTACAACAGAAATTTGTGCCACTACACAGTTTAATGTTGAATTTATATTGTTCTTTAAAATGTTTCCTAAATTATAGTCAATTAACTCAAATCAACTAATTGTCTCATCTTAAAAGGTAAGCTTTAAGAAAAATGAGATAAGCTTTAGAAAATGACACTTGAATTAGAATAGTTTTTAAATCATTAACATTTGGCATTAATATTAAATAGAAAAAGTTCTTAATATTCTATTATATTACAGACATCTTTATATACTTCCATTTAAAGCCTTAACAAGTTTCACTTTATTATAGAAAACAGTAAGCTAGGAGAAAAGGGAAGTGGCAAATAGTGACACTGCTTTAATTATTTAAAGGTCTGGATCACAAGCATATTTGTGAGTTGCTAAGAGAAAAAATAAAAGGACTTCCAGTAAAAATGGAGGTGTAGGTAGACACACTTTGCGTCTCCTCACACAACCACAAAAAAAAGAATTACAATTAAATCTCAAAACAAGTAACACCAAGAACTGTAAGAAGATCAAACCATATGGAAGTCTGACAACCAAGGATTTAAAGAAGCCACAATCATCCAAACTGGTAGAAGGAGCAGAAAAGTGGATACTGGGCAGAGAGGCAAGGAGACTCAGTGTGGCACAGACAGGCGTAGGTGGTGGAATGGGCACAGGCAGTCCCCACATTCACATGTAGTGGATAAAAATCAGGAGAAATCCCTTGGGAGCAAGTGATCTTAGCCCCAGGCCAGACTGTGCACCCCAGGGTCCCAGCACCAGGAGGATAAATCCGCATAACTTCTAGCTATAAAAAACAATGGGGGTTGGGGCAGTGGAAGAAGCTGCTAGATTTTCAGGAAACTTCACTTAAAGGCCCACACAGTCTAAAAATGCACGCAAACCTACCCACTCTGGGATTCAACACCAGGGCAACAGCTGGAAGAGCACCACTCACATAGAGAGAGTGGGTGAAGTGCCTGAAAACAGTGCACGTGCTGGGCAAACCCCCAAAGGTCAGGCAGCTGCACCATCCCCTCT
Organism: Carollia perspicillata; assembly: GCA_004027735.1. Classification (NCBI taxonomy): domain Eukaryota; kingdom Metazoa; phylum Chordata; class Mammalia; order Chiroptera; family Phyllostomidae; genus Carollia; species Carollia perspicillata. Next base: position 67,661 of record PVKM010001450.1, read on the forward strand.
ATGAGCTCTCCCCACCACGAAGAGCCACAAAGTGTGAAGCAGGTTACCCTACCCTGGCCATTACCTAAAGTTCCGCCCCACACAAGTTATAGGTGCGTTTACAGGGAGTCAAAGCCGTTCTACCTAATACACAGGGAAAAAACAAAACAAAAATAACCACAGGGAGGCTGCCAAACTGATGAGACAAAGAAATAGGGCCCAAATGAAAGAACAGAACCAAACTACAGAAAGATAACTAAATGAAACAGAGATAAGCAATCTATTGGAAGCAGAGTTCAAAACACTGGTGATCAAGATGCTCAAAGAGCTCACTGGGTATGACAACATAAAGGAAGAAATGAAGGGTTACTCTAAGTGAAAGAAAGAAAAATCTACAGGGAACCAACAGTAAAATGAAGGAAGGAAGCCAGATTCAGATCAACAATTTGGAGCATAGGAATAAATATTCAACCAGAACAGAAAGAAGAAACAAGAATTTTTAAAAAAAATGAGAACAATACAAGAAGACTGAGACATCTCCAAACGTAACAAGACCCAAATCATAGGGGTGCCAGAAGGAGAAAAGAAGATCAAAAATTGAAAACTTATCTGAAAAAAATAGAGAAAGAAAACTTCCATATTTGGCAAAGAAAATAGACACGCAAGTCCAGGAAGCAGAGAGTCCCAAACAAGTTGGACCCAAAGAAGACCACACCAAGACACATCGTAACTAAAATGCTAAAGGTTAAAGATAAAGAAGGAATCTTAAAAGCAGCAAGAGAAAAGCAGAGAGTTACCTACAAAGGAGTTCCCATAAGGCTGTCAGCTGATTTCTGAAAAGAAACTTTGCAGGTTAGAAGGCACTGGCAAAAAATATTCAAAGTGATGAAATGCAAGGACCTATAATCACGAGTATTCTATCCAGTAACGCTATCATTTAGAATGGAAGGGCAGATAAAGTGCTTTCCAGACAAGGCAAAGCTAAAGGAGTTCATCATCGCCAAGTTATTATTATATGAAACGTTAAAGGGACTTATTTAAGAGAAAGAAGATCAAAACCATGAACATTAAAAAGGCAACAAATTTACAACGATCAACAACTGAATCTAAAAGCAAACAAAGTAAATAGCCAGAACAGGAACAAATCACAGAAATGGAGATCACATGGAGGGTTATCAGCGGGGAAGGGGAAGGGGGAGAATGAAGGATAAGGTGCAGGAATTAAAAAGCACAATTCATAGGTACAAAATAGGGGGATGTTAACAATAGTATAGGAAATGGAGAAGCCAAAGAACCTACATGCATGACCCATGGATATGAACTAAGTGGGGGAGAGGATTGCTGGAGGGAAGTGGGGTACCAGGCAGAAGAGGGCAAGAGAGGAAAAACTGGGACATCTGTAATAACGATCAATAAAATATACTTTAAAAAAATGAATCTTTCTCCCTCAATCTACTTTCAGCTTAATCATATTCTGTAATTTCAAAATTAAATAGCTACATTAAGAGTTTTACCTAGCCCTGGCTGGTGTGGCTCAGTTGGTTGGAGCATCATCCCATAATCGAAAGGCTGTGGGTTCAATCCCCAGTCAGGGCATACACCTAGATTGTGGGTTGATCCCCAGTATGCATATGATCGCCAGTCTGGGTGTGTATGGGAGGCAACCAATTGATGCTCCTCTCTCACATGAATGTTTCCCCCTCTCCTGCCCTCTCTTTCTAAAAGCAATGAAAAAATGTCCTCGGGTGAGGATAAAAAAAAGTTTTACATCAAATTATGTGACTTGTGACTAAAAATACACATGTTCTTAATTTCAAGAGGATTATGCTGGAAATATCTCCCAACTCTTCACTTCTTTATAATCAATTTAGTATACTTTATTTATGTTGCTTTTTACCTAAAAAATCCTGACCTTTTATGCAGAATAATGGTTGTAACATTTGTCCCACACAAGTAGCCTTTACCAAAATCTTTTTTCTAACTACTTCCAGGTTTTGAAGCATCAAAGATCCAAGACACACAGTTACCATTACATATCAATATCATATAGTCACTATAAACTTCATCAGAAAATTACTCACTTAAAACCTTTGACTGAATTTGCCTTCTTCCCCAAAAGAGTAAATACAAAATTTTTGGCATAGTAAAGGCTGTTATACAATAACTTAAATAATTTTCACATAAAACTCTGATTTTTTTTAGTTTTATTCATTAAAAAAATCCATTTCAGTTAAGCCTGTAGTTAAATGATTTAAGAATAGTATAGTTTAATCATTTTACATTATATCCTCAAATGCCCACAATTCTCACTAACACTAAATGAGGGTTATGCATGAAACAAAAACAGACCACCTGTTGGGGTTTTCTAAAGCCAACAAATCTCTGAAGTACATCTTCACCTATGTGGCAAGTAACTAACCAACGATTACACTAAAGTAATATAATTTCATTTTTCATTGCTCAGGAAATAATGAGAATTAAGTCCTAATAACACTCACTAAAGAGTCTAAAAGGGTTGGGGGTGTCAATGAAAAATAAGAAGCCTACTAAGTCAAGCTTCTAATATCCTGATGTTATAATATTAATAAAAGTACTTCCCTACATGCTGTTCAGAGATATGAAAAATGAAATGGTACAACCAAAACAGTGATGGGTAACCCTTACACTGATTAAAACAAGTCCTTGAATCTCAGTGCCAGCAGTATATTAGGAAAGGGAGGGAAAGAGGAACACATGACAAATCTTTCCTACCTCTTTGAATTTAAGCAACGATAGCCTAATGGAAAAAGTCTGCTTAATGCTTTTAAGTAAAAGTCTTCCTCCTTTATTATCTGTATCCCCAGAGAAAACAGTTTCAGTTCTGCGTTTTTAATACTTTGCCATTACTATTAGTATTAGAACTCTTAATCTCTACTACTTATTTTTACCAAGTATTTATTTGAACAATGCAAAAGTCCAAACACTGATAAATATGACTACCATAAAATATTTTTTCTGAGGATAAAGATTATAATGATGCCAAAGTATGTGGTAGTTCATCAAAATAATGCTCCATGAGTGGGAAAAAAAAAAAAAAAAAAAAAAGCTGATATACCTAGTACTTGTACTCAACATTTTTTCCTAAAAACTGACATCTTTAAATATCTCCACAGTGATAAGCTGGCAGAGAAGGAATCTTTTCCTAAACAATTCTGACATGTTATTAAAATGAAACATACACTAATTAATTAATGAATGGGTAAAAATTATCATGGTAGAAAATACCACGTATTTCCCAAAAGAATAAAGAAAAACGTTTCACTGTCTAGTTCAGTGTTTGTCTTGAACAATAACTGCCCATTCATAAGCCATTCATTCAACAAATATTACTGAGAGCCTTAAGCTGGCAGCACCACTGACAAATGGCAAACATGAAAAACAAACTTTGATTTTAAAACAGCCTAATATGTTAATGACCATTTTTGAAGACTTAAAAGACAGTTTCTTGTTCAAAATGGATAGTACACAGAAGAAATAGGGCAAACAAAGTTGTCCCTAGATGATTAGCCAATATAAAAAGTTGGGTCACAAGTAAATTAAGGTACAGAAGACAGAAATGAATTACACTCCAGGCTACTTGGAGCACAAGACAACTTTTTAGTTTGTAGATTTCTACACTTGGCTGCTGTTTATCTGTCAGTACTGTTAAAGTTGCCATTTAAGGTTAAATTCCACTATAATTAATATCCTTCAATAAGATGCATCCAAAATTAACTTCTAAGACTAACCAATGGCCCATTTAGTGTGGGCCCATCAGTACTATGATGAATTTCCAGCATAATGAAAGTATTGGGTTGGCCAAAAAGTTTGTTTAGTTTCTTTCCTAAGAGGGCTCTAGTAGTGCTTGTCTTTAACTTCACTGGAAACAATTTTGTTAGATTGTATTATGACAGCTGTCATAGCAGTGTGCATTTAAAAAATTATCGAAACTGGTGAATTTTTGTACAGCCATTTTCATACTGAAGATGAAAGAAAATATGCAACATTTTTGGCATGTTATGCTTTATCATTTCTACGAGGGTAAAAACACAACTGAAACACACAAATAAAAGATGTATGCAGTGTACAGAAAAAATGCTGTGACTGATTGAACTTGTCAAAAGTGGTCTGCAAAGTTTCTTGGTACGACTGACATTTTGGCCCAAGATTTTTTTTCTGTGGGACAGTCTTATGCACTGGAAGACTTTCAGCAGCACCCCTGGCCTCTACCCACAAGAAGCCAATAGTGGGAAATAGCCGACATACTTAAAATATCCCAATCAATAAAGTTACTGGTGAAAACGAAAAACATGTCCTTTATTTTATGGAAAAAACGGACTTTTTAGCCAACCCGATATTTGAAGATGTTGCTAAAATCCCATATGTAGACCACAGGATCTAGGAAAAAATAACAAATATTTTTTGCTCTGAGTTTTGTTTTTCAGTTCTCAAGGTATCACTTTTCTCAAAGAGTCTCATCACATTCTAGCTTACTGTGATTTTTTAAGATGCTAACATTGGGAGAAGGAGCAGTCTTAGTTTTTATTTCTGTTATTTCTTTTAAAGAAAAGACTAAAAGTCAATGATGACAATAAAATTCCAAAAATGTGTTAAGGCACAGAATAAAAATACCCAGAAAACTTTTCTCCTTCCAGGATATACTTATGTTAATGAAACAATCTTGCTCTGAAGAAAACTAACAGTGCATCTGAAAGAACCGATCAGTCCTACCCACTACAGAGACTTTGACCAGAGCGACTAAGCTAAAATTTTCCCACCACCAATTTTCACTTCTATCATACAGGCACTAAACAGGTCTGCTACAAGGTTTAAATTCAAAGAACAAACAAAATTCAGAAGGCTGTAATCAAAGATGGGGTTTGTTCCTTAATTCTTTTTCTATCAAGACATATGGATATTGATTCAACTATCCAATCTCTAGATAGAGGGAGCAGAGGAAAAATTTTGGGTTTTTGTTTTTTTTTTATAAAAGCCGTTTAGCATTGGGATTCAAGGGGTATTTTGAACATATCTTTTTGAAATGTTATAGTTTAAGCCAATACTAGTTAGCACAAATCCTGACCCCAAAATCATCAGGCTTTGCAAATAGTACTGCAAAGTATTCAAGTTTTTAAACAGGTCTTACTAATCACTATAGACTACAACTACAAGGTAAGTCACTGAGAGTTTAAAGTATGTATCAAATCAGATTTGGTTTGTTGTACCTGATTTTACCCATCAGCAATAAAACAGGTTTATATTCTATTTCTGCACATCAACTAAATATGAAATGAAGGTGACCCAAACATGTGCTAGACAATGTAAGAGAGACAGGCAGAAATTTAAAATGCACTATCAAGATCATCAAAACAAGGGAAGTCTGAGAAACTTCTCTTAGTCTAGAATAGCCTAAGAAGGCATGACGAATGGAATGTGGTAACCTGGATGAGATCAAAGGATAGAAAGAGGTTATTAGGTAGAAACGAGAGAATTTCAAGTAAAGTATGGACTTAGTTTATATTAATGTATCAATATTGGTTCATTAGTTGTGAAAATGTACCATTCTTTTTTAATATTATATTTCTTTATTTTTCAGAGAGAGGAAGTGCGGAAGAAAGAAAGGGAGAAAAACATCAATGTATGGGTGCCTCTTGTGCAGCCTCAACTGGGGACTAGCCCATAATCCAGACATGTGCCCTGGACTGAGAATCAAACCAGCAACCCTTTGGTTCGCAGCCTGGCTCTCAATCCACTGAGCCATGCCAGCCAGGGCAAAATGTACCATTCTAATACAAGATGTTAATAAGAGAAACTGGGGAAGGTTATATAGGAGCTGTCTATATTATCTTTGCAACTTTTACATAAATCTAAAACTGTTTTACAACAAAAAGTTTACTTTTAAAAATACACTATGGATGACACAAAGGTGATAAGGGGCTTAAGCAAAGACAATTTTGTTCTTTCACTACTGAACACTTCCGTTAATAAGAAAAACTGGGAATTCTTATCTTTGCAAAACAAAATTTGCCTTCTCTCCTTCCCCAACAAGAACAGTATTATCACCATCCTTACAAACATTTCAATAACAAGATGTGGTAGTTGCTGAACCAAAGAGAAGGACACCACACTGAGGAGCAACCTCAAACTAAATTAACCAGCTTTTTTAGTTATCACCTGGGTCCTTCCAGTTCCCCTTTCCTCAGTGCTACACCTCCACTTGGAACTCACGATTGCCTCCTGCAGCTGATGCCACCCCTACTGTCCAGATGCTCTTTTCTCAGGGGAGCTTAAAAGAAGGAAATAGAGTGCCACAGATGGGAAGAAATGAAAATGGGTTAGCTAGAGAGACAGAGGAATAGACTAATTACCCCAAAAGGGAGGCAGACTGTGTCCCTGGGGCAAAGGGCGAGACAAACTCCATCTGAAAAGACCTTACTATTCTTTAAGATAAATCGATTTAAGTAACAGCGTTCTAAAGTAAATGACAGGTTAAAAAAAATTCTAGAACATTATATAAACACACTGACTTTACACTATTTAAAAACATTATAAGACAAGCTTTGGAATACCAAATATATGATTATATACAACTCCTAATATATTTTGGTCTACTATTTCAATTGCTTTCACTTTGATATTTACAAGTTATTTACCATTCAATGGCATTCAGCAAAATCTAACAACACCTATTCTTCCAAAATTACTTTAATTCCCATTCAAAATCAGTATTTTAAAGTAGAGGTATTACTATTTTTAAAATTACGCTAAAAATTAAACTAGAGAAGAAATGTTTTAAACTGTAACCCAGTTTCAAAAGAAAACATTTAAACTCATAACATGAAACTTAGAAAAATATCAACATAGTTTTTTAATAAACATTAAATCACCTGACATTTATTTAATATGCTTTTAACTTTCAAAACATTAGTCCCACTATGATAAAACTAAATACTACATATCTGTTAAAATTATCTTTAATTCCACAAACTGTATTTCATAGAATCTGGGAGGAAAAATGGTCTGTTCAGATGCCCTGCCAACTTCATTAAGAAGACTGAAGCCACTCAGACAGCATTGTAGTTTATCAACAATTTGAGCTTATTTATAGTTTACAGACCATTTATCGACATTAAAAGTCTTCAAACATTTTAGTAAGGTAGTAGTTTTTATATCGCCTAAAATAAAGAAAATAACTCAAGCATACCCAAGTCAATGAGAGAAAAAGGAAGCAAGCGGGCTTGGCTTTTGACATGACAGTTAGAAAGCATCATCTCGCTGACGTGTAAAGGAATTTTATATTGTGAGATACATGCATAATCTCCTATGGGTACATATATATACCAACACATTATTTTACATATTTAAGAATACATTACATACTTAGAACTAAGGACCACACTCTCTAGCAGAGATCTTATTAAGAAAGCTAGAAAACATTTATCACAAAAGAATTGCAACCACTCTCAAAAATAAGGTTTAACAAGAACCGATTGTTCACTAGAATGTGAAAGCAACCATCAAAAACAATGTAACACATGTTAACACATGCATTCATGCACAAAAGTTGGTTTTACTAAGTGCTTGAGATAGTCATCTGGATTACATTACATCCAAAAATAAAACAGGTCCTATAGATTAAATAGATAATAACAGAAACTTCGGCGTAACTCAGTTTCAAATAACAACACTTTTTTAGTAATCTAACAATCCTAAATTTACCTGGCAAGAATCATAAAGCATCTTACTGAAGTCTTTGGTACCTTGCAGCAAACAACTAATCATTTACATTCCTATCACCAAAGACTCAGTTTACACTGACTCTTACAATCTACAGTACATAAGTAATTCCTCGGAGAGCTACAGTTTATCTTTCTAAAGTATCATTTGGTCCTAAATCAAGAAAATAAGATGGAAGAAATCTTAATGATTTGCTCATAAAATTATTTGTGTAACTTTATAGATTATGACCCTAACATCCTAAAAAGCTAAATAAACTGGCACTCTTCTCATGCTTATGATAGTCTTTGATGCCACATCATTTAAAATAATCACTTTCCAAGAACAACCAAATTAACATGTCTTCATGTTGATAAAATAACAATCACAAATAACAATAACAAATTAAGTACATGTCTTAAAAAAAAGCACATGAGAAAGTTACATTTCGAGATACTCCTACAATTGTCTGCATATTCATACAGAAGAGAGCAGTGGCAGAATTGCCTCAAAGTTGAGCTACACATGACTTCAAAAGTATTATGACTGTTAGGAACTTTACGCTCCCTGATATCATTTTTCTTAGGTAAATGTAACATGCCTTTCTTAGACCCTGTCTATGAGAAATTCATGAAGAAGCTGAGTGGTGAAAGGTTATTTAAAATTTAAAAAGCCCGCCACAATATGGATACTTCAAGTAAAAAGAAAAAAATAATAATAATCACAGTAAGTAAAACATGAAGCTGAATTCTTATCTGGCTTCAGAACAGTGCACCATGAAAAAATTCTTAATACAAATGATTTTCAGTAAAAGTATATGACATTGCTGTATTATTAGCAAGAAATGATTAAGTTGCTTTCACCTGTTAAGTCATGGTGTATAAGGTCAGCAAAATTGGGGTCTTCACCCCACCAAAATATCCACAATTCTCTTCTTCCAGGTCTTTGATCTCGCCGCCAAACACCAAGTACATCTGCCTTCAGGCAGCGACTAAAACTGCTCAAAATGGGGTCTTCTTCTGTCACCGGAAACAGAATAGGGGCAGAAGTTGGGCCTTGCCATACATATCTTTTCCATTTAATTCCTGTCAAGTCAGCCTGAAGAAAAGAAATTATGAATTTTTTCATTATTGCACAAAGTCAAAAGTATTCACTACTAAGTCGCTTATTTCATTAGGACATTACAATTTTCCAATATATGCTTAAAATACTGAAAGCAGATTAATAAAAAATGCTTATTAATTCTGGTAACGCAACAACCAAAAATTTAAGGGGAAAAAAAACCCAGCTTAAAAATTAACACTGGCATGTCACTGAATAGCAAGTCAAGAAATGTGCATCAAGGGAAAATAAAAGAAATGTAATAGGGTAAAATATAAACATGTATTTAATACTGCACACTGAGTAAACATTTCCTCTTTATCCTAAGTTCTATTCTAACTAGTCACATTTGTACCTTGGTGTCAAACTGGTAACAGAAAATTATTTTTTAAAGACCCTCATTCCATCTTTACAGAAGTCTGAACTATAACAAAAAGTTCTTGTTAATTCTTCACATATCCCTTTCAGGAAGTCAAATAGCTACCCACAAAGAACTGTCAGATTTGTACTAGTCTATCTTCAAAGAACCTGATCCCAAAAGCACCAAAAATAGACTGAGCCAGAGAAGACAGAAACGTAAAACCTGCCGTATGTCTTATTACATCTGGAGGGATGCTGATAAAAGGACACTGTACGGAAAAAAAAAAGTCATGGGGCAAGGGCATTCAACACCGTAATTTAGCATCTGGAAAAAAATTCGACAGGGGGAATTCAGTAATTCTTTAACGTAACACAAAAGTGCAAAGTATAGGTGCCAAAAATGAAACTGCTGATACATGACTGGCAGTTTACACTTGCCAACTAGTTGTGCTCCGCCCACTCAATTCACTTACCTATCACATACACTCTTAGTATTTTTCAAAGCACAGTGAAAATGAAAAGAGAAAAGCCACCGAAACTTTAAAGCACTAACGAAGCTAAAGTACTGTACAATTGAGGACTAGGTATTTGCAACAGTTGCTACTTTATAAAGTCTTAAACAGGTGGGATGCTCCCGGACCAGGGCCAACCTACACAATTGTCACCCCTATATACAGCGTCCCCAGACTTTTTCAACAAAACGTGGAACAGGCTGCTCAAAATTCTAAACACGCAAGCAAAACAGACAAATACAGAAATATTTAGTGCAAAACTAGAGCACCTCCTCCATTTGTCCGTTC
>PVKM010001451.1:0-77600 GCA_004027735.1 Carollia perspicillata
CTAGTTTTTCTTCTGATCACTTTGATATTGCTGTCTAATCTTTTTAGTGTCTTTTTTTTTTCTTTCTCTTTGCAGTCCATTTAATTGTTGACTTTCCTCTTGTGGCTTTAAAACCATTTGTATATTGTCACACAGAGTTTTCTCTTCTAACCTTCATGTCCATTTTAGTGACCTACCTACTAGAAATCTATATAGAAATAATCTACAAGTTAAGAATTGAATGATTTTTCACCCAAACCTTCTATTTCTCATATATATTTCCTAAGTGAATTATACCTAACACCTCTTATATGTCTCTCCTCTTCTTCCTCATTATTTCTGTTCACATCTTCATTGTTCTTAGATTTTTGCTATCGTTTCTCAACATGTCTCTTTGTCTCTGTAAGTCATTTTTTAAACTTTTAACCAGGTTTTCTAAAGTAAAAACCAGAATCTGTTATTTGCATGTAGTAGGGTCCTATTAAATAGAGAACACAGGCTACTTCTAATCAATAAAAAACATTTCCCAGGGGAAAGAACAGAAACAGAGAACAGTCTTGACTTAGAACTTTAAAAAGTCAGATGTAGCCTGTAAAAAGCCCTCCTCACATACCCCAGTCTCATTTATGTTGTTCCATCTGTTTGTTTTTCCTCTGTGTTCTAAGTCAATCATTTTTGACTGTTTCATCCACTGAGGATGTTGTCTTTTTTATCTTGCATCCCCAGTACCTGACATTTTGCATATATTTGTGAATGAAATTGAATACCTGCCCACTGCATTAGTTACGGAATTCCAATAGGCTTTGTAAAAATTACCCATATTTTGTTGTATATAATGCACACTTTTTTGCCCAAAAAGATTTTTGAGGGAAAAATAAGGATGTGCATTATACATGGTATAATGGTTGCATACCATAGGTATGATAATGTCATGTATAGTGCGCTCAAAAACATCGGTGTGCATCATACATGGCAAAGTACTGTAGAGCAATAATACATTTTGTTTTAAGGTGTTTACCTGGTAAATATAATTTATTTGTTTTTTTTATTGTTTTTTATTGCTGACAAGTGAATTTCATTTTCTAATATCTTTTAATTAGGGGAGCCACAGACATTTGCATTAAAGTTCAAGAGAGCTGAAGACTATCCCATTGATCTCTACTACTTAATGGACCTCTCCTACTCTATGAAAGATGATTTGGAGAATGTAAAAAGTCTTGGAACGGATCTGATGAATGAAATGAAGAGGATTACTTCAGACTTCAGGATAGGTGGGAATATTGAGAAAATTAATAATTTTCATTTGTATAAATCTTGGCAGTTTTATTCTTCACCATATACTTGTGAGATAGAGGTCAGGTTTTAGCTTTTTCTTTCAAAGAGGACTGGTAAGTCTGGTCACATATCTAATAATCTTTCTGTGTCTTTGTTTCTCTGTTATGTGTGCTACCATGTTACTTGATACAGATTACTGTTGTCCCTTGTATCCACAGGAGATTTGTTCCAGACCCTCTGTAGATACCAAATCCGTAGATGCTCAAGTCCCTTATATAGAATGATATTTGCATTTAGGCAACAGCAGGGTCTGCCTACACATCACTTTATTCACATGGATTCATCATAGTGCTTGGTGCATGGGAAATTCAAATTTTGGTTTTTGGAACATTCTGAGATTTTTTAAAAAATATTTTTGATCTGCATTTGGCTGAATCTGAGGATGCAAAACCCACAGATATGGACGGCTTGATAGTCTACCAAATAGATAATGAAATGCTTGTGCTCCTAGGATTTTATAAACATGTTGAGTGTTCAGATTCTATTTTATTATTAATTAATATGACTGCTTCGGTCAGTACAGCCCAATCCTACTTCAGACCTGTATTTTTTGTGTTTTAATGATCCCCTTTCCAAACTGTATTGTTTCTCATTAAAGAATAAGGTTGACTCACACGTGGTACGATTCTTGATTTGTTTTTAATGCAGGTTTATTCATTCATCCATCCACCTGTCTCTATGCCATTTTTCCTGCACAGGGTTTGGCTCATTTGTGGAGAAGACTGTGATGCCTTATATTAGTACAACACCCGCCAAGCTCAGGAACCCTTGCACAGGTGATCAGAACTGCACCAGCCCATTTAGCTACAAAAATGTGCTCAGTCTTACTGATAAAGGCGAAGTATTTAATGAACTTGTTGGTAAACAACGCATATCTGGAAATTTGGATTCTCCAGAAGGTGGCTTTGATGCAATTATGCAAGTTGCAGTTTGTGGGGTGAGTACATTCATTTTCTACAAAGGGATATTATTTGTATGAATTTTAAGTGTGATTCTACTCTCAGTAGAAAAAATTACCTTCGTTACCATATTATACTCAATTATTCCAGAGAGATGCAGAATTTAGTCCCTTAAATTCCCTCCAACTACGAGTGCTTTATAAAAGCATATGTAATCATTTTGTCTCTATTTGAACCAGGCACTCAGTTCGTTTATACAGGGTTTTAAAAATCCAGAATGCTTACTATTTGAAACAGTGGGACACTTCAGCAGTCCTTTAGCTGTTGTTCAAGGTTTTTAGACAGGCCTAGGTGTCCCTGAGGTGCTGGCTTTGTGTGGAGGTGCAACTGAGGCCATCTGAGGTATTGCAGGAGCATGGACAGTGCTCAGACAGAGAGTGGCTTCAGGTGGCATTTCCTTTAGTCACTTTTCTTCCGCTCATCATCTTTAAGCATGCCTTTCCCTGTGTTTTGGTAATGCAGGAAGAAAGAACTTTTTTAAGTCCTAATTTATAAGTTGAGAACATGTATTTTAAGAAGACATACAATTTTGTAATTTTAATTTTAAGATTTTCAGTAGTAGCAAGCTCATGTCCACTGAGCTAGTGGTTAGAATTTTATGATCCACTTACCAGCTGAAGATTTTGGAATGATCTTGTAAAGCTGTAGCTGAAGCTAGAAAACATTGCGAGGTAGATAAAGTTTGTCTTTTTCCATTATAGTTTACATTCAGTATTGTTCTGTATTAGTTTCAGGTGTACAGCATAGTGATAGTCATGCACTTTACAGAGTAGTCCCCTGATACTTCAGGTATCCACCTGGCCCCACACACAGTTATTGTGACATCATTGACTATATTCCCTGTGCTATGATTTACATCTCTGTGACTAACCATTTGTACTTCTTAATCCCTCCTGCTTTTCCCCCTGCTCCTCAACTCCCCTCTCCTCTCACAACCACCAGTGTGCTTTCTGTATCTCTGAGTCTGTTTTTATTGTGATGGTTAATGTATTTTATTCATTAGATTCCACATGTAAGTGAAATCATATAGTACTTGCCCTTTCTCTGTCTGACTTATTTCACTTAGCATAATACCCTCTGGGTCCATTCATACTATTGTAAATGATAAGATTTCATTCTTTTTTATGGCCAACTAAGTATTTCATTGTATCTGTGTACCACAGCTTTTTTATCCACTTGTCTATTTATGGGCACTTGGGTGAAGTTTAAGTACCTGCTACTATATCATTTTCCTTATTTTTTTCCTTGTGGTACCCCTATTCCCTCAAAATTCCTCCTTGATTTCAGATGTTTTGAAATGGTTACTTTTCAGCCAATTTTTGCTAAGGTGCTAACTGATATCCAAGAACTGCACCACGGTTAACATTTTGTAGTTAAGAGAGCTAGTTAAGAAAACTTTCATACTATTAGAACATGCCTTTAAATTTTCTCTTCACCACTGATCTTAGGCAATTTACTTTGCCATTCTAGAGGGCTGTTTCCTTCTCCTTAGGAAGTGATAATAATAGCTATATGTCATGGGGCTATGATGAAGTTTAAATTTAGTAGGCCTTATAAAGTGCCACTAAACACTACTCAGCAGATATTAACTGCTATATTATTGCTACTTTTAACTTCTCTCTGGGTAGTTGCAATTTGAGGATAGTCTGCTTTTAAAGAGGGAAAAAAGATTAATATTCTAGGTAGTGCCTCCCAACACCTTTTTTCTTTCCAGCCACTCGTTTGTGATCCTGTTAGTGGTTCACTGTCAAGAGAGCATTCTGGGCTGCCTGTAACTGTGCCTCCACCTGTGGGATTTAAACAGTCTATAGTACCCATGCCACTGCTGTCTTTCTGCCTGTTGGGCTGGTTGATATTAACTGTTCTACCTACTTCTCTAGATACACTGAGTTGCCAGCATTAATAACCTTAATTTCTGCCCTGGCTGGTGTAGCTCGGTGGATTGAGCATGGCCCTGTGAACCAAAGGATCGCAGTTGGATTCCCAGTCAGGGCACATGCCTGGGTTGCGGGTCAGTTCCCAGCAGGGGATGCACAAGAAGCAACCATACACTGATATTTCTCTCCCTCTCTCCTTCCCTTCCCCTCTAAAGATATATAAAATCTTTAAAAAAAAACCCTTAATTTCTGCTTCAAGAAATTTATAGTCTTATGAAGATATAAACAGATATATTGAATAAATCTAGACAAATATAATTACAAAATTACCCAGAGAGAAGAGGATTTTATTGCTATATTAAATTCTTTGTTTTCAGCCAATTATATATGTGCAACTATATAGGCATTTGTTTTCAGCCAACTATATATGTGCAACTATATAGGCATTACTGATGTGTTAGAATGGTGGAGTTAAGCAGGGCAAGTCTTTGGAGAAGATCGTTTGTTCTGTAATTAAAGAAGAAAGGCCTACTATGGAGGGTCAATAAGGGAGTTCTTGTAGAAGACAGCCCGGGCAAGGATGGAAGGGGACAGACAGCAGCAGGACGGTAAAGTAAAGGCAGGGGTTGAGACATTTTTATTTACATCTAAAGCACCTACTGTGTGCTGGGCACTGTGCAAGCTGCTGCAGATATGAAGGTGAGCAACACAAGATGTGGTCCCTGTCACACATGGAGTGAGTTAGCTTACTTTCTAGTGAGGAGATAGACATTGATTTTAAAAGATACAGTTTCTAAAAAGAAGCTGAGAGAAATGGACAGCCAGGCAAGATGCAGTTTTTAGTGGGGTGGAGGAGCTTTATTCAGTGGGCTCTATGTGTTTATCAGTCAGAATAGGATTAGCATTGTGAAAAGAGAAGATACAGAATAAGGCTGAAAGTATTGTGGTAGTGTATATGAATTATTGTGAGTAGTATTTTAAAATTATAATCCTTTTCTTTTTAAGTCATTGATTGGCTGGAGGAACGTTACACGGCTGCTGGTGTTTTCTACAGATGCTGGGTTTCACTTTGCTGGAGATGGGAAACTTGGTGGCATTGTTTTACCAAATGATGGGCGGTGTCACCTGGAAAATAATGTATACACAATGAGCCATTATTATGTAAGTGCTTAATTCCTTACACAGTGAATGGATTCTTGTTGAATTGTAGTGTTTAATACTGAGTATTGTGGCTGACAGGCTTGTGGGTTTTTCCGGGTTTGAGGTTTCGTTGTTTTGGTAAGTTAGGGTCCTGACCTAGTGTGCAGGAAAGCTAGTATTTCTCTTTCTGAAGATGTGGCTTTGTGCTGCTTCCTTCCACTTAGACAGAGGGCCTCAGTAGGATAAAACCAGCTGCTTAGACAGTTATTCCATGCCTTGACCATAGCTGCCTCTCCTTTAATCATTTGTTAGCAAGTTTGATATTATTTCTAAACAAGTAACTTATGCAGTTTTACAAATAAGCACCCTTCCTCTACTAAAAATAAAGACTGGCAAATTATTTAGGTTCTGGAAAAAACTTAAACTTTGGTGAATCTTGGTCGTTTTCTTAAGTGATAGGTAATATAACCTTTAATCACTGGCAATACTTTAATTTCATTGTTCTGACATTTAATATACAAAGAGAACCTTTATAAAACCTTTGTTATGGAAATTTATATATATATATATAAAGCAAGAAGAGGATTAGAAATCCACATGTAACAGCACCCACTTCACAATTATTTGTGTTATTTCAATCGGTCTTGTGTAAGTAATCCACTTATATATGCAAATTATTACGATTTTCTAAAAAAACTGCAAAAGGTATTGATTGGATGTAATTACATATTAAAATTTTATTACTTTTTTTTTAGGATTATCCTTCTATTGCTCACCTTGTCCAGAAACTAAGTGAAAATAACATTCAGACCATTTTTGCAGTTACTGAAGAATTTCAGCCCGTTTACAAGGTAACTATATATGTGCAAAATAAAAAAAACAAAATTTCTAGACCCCTTTTCTTTAGTCATTAGAAGCAAAATCATATGTCCCAGTTTAAGTGTGGAAAAATATCAGACAGACTGGATTTTACAAAAGTATTTTATATTTTTAATACATATTAAAAATATGTATTAATACATATGTATTAATATGTATTAAAATATGTATATGTATTATTATGTATAATAATAAATATGTGTAATTTATTATTACATAAAAATATGTGTTTTTTTCAGTTCTGACTTTTTACATTATTTAGAAAATGTATAGGGAACTGGTATTTAAAAATAAGTAGTAGGTACTCAGTAGGTGCTTATGGTCGAAAGAATATATTTGTATTTTATATGTTTATCTTTTAATTGTAGGAACTGAAAAATTTGATCCCCAAGTCAGCAGTGGGAACATTATCTGCAAATTCCAGCAATGTAATTCAGTTGATCATTGATGCATACAATGTGAGTACACTTTAAATAAGATCTATTTGGACAATACCCTGTTGCGAATACTTTGCTCAAAGAAAGTAAACATCCCTTCATAACACAATTCAGGGGTTCCCAAAATGTTTTAGGATAACCCTAATGAAAAAAAAAAAGAGAGATTTTTACAATTTTCAAGATTCCGGTTGTTCCATGTCTATCCCATAGTTGTTCCCCATCTTAACAGCATAAATTCCCATCCTACAGGGATACCTTTTATGCTGTAGCCTTTTGTATTTGTCCTGAGCAGTCTGAGATTCTTTAAAAGCACTGGCTGGAACCTTTTTACTTGTTTTTTTTGTTTGTTTGTTTGTTTGTTTTTGCCAGGGCTAACATAGTTTCTTAGCCAATTTGTCCCAGGTTAGCTGAGGTCATAGGGCCATATTACCAATGGGGAAAGATGATGTGGATTCCTGGTTCTTAGGACTCCTCAAAATTAATATCAAGCTTCTATGCCATATGATTATCATTATTTTAACTCAGTAATTAAAACAATACTCTTTTCAATCATGTACATTTTTTTGAAGAATTGATCTTGAATTTATGGGGGTGAAACTGGTTGATCCTATTTAGAATCTGCTTCTCTAGGTTCTGTGTTTACTAGGCACTCAGGCTTTGGTTTTGGTTATTTTATTTAAATGATATTGTTTTATTAACAGCTTATTGTACTCATTGGCGTTATGTATTCAACTTATTTTGCAGTACATTTTGTTTTCCTTTCCTATGTATAATTAGTCTTTGTTTTAGTCCCTTTCCTCAGAAGTAATTTTGGAAAACAGCAAATTGCCAGAAGGAGTAACAATAAATTATAAATCTTACTGCAAGAATGGGGTGAATGGAACAGGGGAAAATGGAAGAAAATGCTCCAATATTTCAATTGGAGATGAGGTAGGTTATATAAACATTTTCTGAAGAAAAGAAAAAAATTGTTTGTTTATATAAGCAGTCTAGTTTGTAATGTGAGAATAAAGGAAATGAGTAGCTTTCTGAAATATTTTTAATAGATTTGAATTGCTTAGTTGTTAACTTAAAATTTAATCTTGTTTTTTTCTTTAAGGTTCGATTTGAAATTAGCATAACTTCAAATAAATGTCCAAATAAGAATTCTGAAACCATTAAAATTAAGCCTCTGGGCTTCACTGAAGAAGTAGAGATTATTCTTCAGTTCATCTGTGAGTGTGAGTGCCAAAGTGAAGGCATCCCCAGCAGTCCGAAGTGCCACGAAGGGAACGGAACGTTTGAGTGTGGTGCGTGCAGGTATGCTGGAGGTTGTCGGAGAAGGACACTGAGAGGCATTGATTGGTTGGGAAAGTTATAGGCAGACTATGTTTTGGGACATCCAGTGAAGTCTCTATATGGAGCAAATAAATGTGTTGTTCTAACCAGTATGATCTTGTGTGTGATATTTACAGAAAGTTCTTCCTTGCCTTTTTTTCTTAAGACTGCTGTTTAAAGTAAAGCTTTTATTTTCATTTAAGATGTGTATTTAACAAACTGTTGAAGTAGCATTTGGGTTTTTTTCTCTCATGTAATAGCAGTCTGAGTTTTCTAGAGCTAAGTATACTTAGAGTAATATGTTTATTAAAACATTTTTGGAAAAATATATCAAACTTATAATGGCAATTTTTTCTGGGAAATGAAATTAGGAAGCAGTAAAGGATGTTCACTGTATGTTACATATACTTCTACCTTGTTAAAATATTTTTGTTAAATGAATACATTTTGCAAAATTAAGAAAACAGTATTTCAGAACTTAGAATCAAATTAACTTTGATCAAATTATTTTAAATTGCATTTCTACAGTGTGGTTACGTACTTTTTAATTAAAGATTACAATTGGTGCCCTGGCTGATGTGGCTCAGTGGATTGAGCGCTGCCTTGTGAACTAAACAGTTGCTGGTTCGATTCCCAGTCAGGGCACATGCCTGCCTGGATTGCAGGCCAGATCCCTAATGGGGGGTGTGTGAGAGGTGGCCACATATTGATGTTTCTCTCCCTCTCTTCCTCCCTTCTCCACCGTCTAAAACTAAAATAAATTTTTAAAAAATCTTTAAAAAATTACAATTAAAAATATTCTTTATACAGCTTTCCCCTTAAAATTGTAATAGGAGGGGAGTGTATTTTAATTAAATGTCAGTCCCAAAGGACTAGCCTCGTAAGGGTTTTAATCATGAGAAAAAAATGTCTTTATTTCACCATCAGTTATTAACTATCTGTTCTAAAAAGCAATTAAGATGTTTATTTTTCATGTACATATCCTGAGTCATATAGATGCATTTTTAGTAAAATATCATTTAACTAAACAGGTTATCTTGAATATGTTTTGCCTTCCTTCCCTTTATATATTAGCAGACACTACAGAATTAATGTATTCAGTGTCTATAAGCATCAGGTTTTTAAAAATACACAGGGTGTCTGAAAATTCTGGACCCATAAGCATACATTTTTCCCCCCAAAGATTTCATTTATTTATTTTTAGAGAAAGGGCAAGTAGGGGAGAAAAACAGCCATGTGAGAAACGTCAATCGGTCACCTCTCTCAGGGACCGTACCTGCAACTCAGGTATGTGCCCTGACTGGAAATCAAACCAGCAACTTTTCAGTTTGTGGGAGGGCACCCAACCCAGAGAGCCACACCAGTCAGGGTGGGATACATTCATTTTTAAACAGTGTGTTTTCAAGTGATAATGCTCAATGTTTTTCTTCAGCTCCCATGCACTTTTGGGGTGTGTTTATTGTGCTTTTTTAGAGTAACAATTGGACCATTGCATTAAATTTATAGATAGTTCACCTATAATAGCAAATGTAATAGGGTATCCCTTGCAAACATACTCTTTAAAAATAAATTTATCCTGTTTGTAAATGTTTTATTTACCTATTTACTGCTAGATTACAGTTTCTCCTTAATTAAAAGGTTATTCTCCTTAAGAAAGATTTTTTTCCTAGACCCTTGCATCTATTCCGTATGAACTGGAATGGCTGGTCTTGTGTGCATTTATCCACTGTTATGTACAGGAACACTCTTGTAGTTTAAAGACATTGTTCACAGTCTTATCTCTTCTCCCATTTGCAGAAGCATAACTAGTAATTTTGTTGTTACTTTATGAGGTTGAAATGTTGGACTCTCTCTTTAGGTGCAATGAGGGGCGTGTTGGCAGACACTGTGAATGCAGCACCGATGAAGTGAACAGTGAAGACATGGATGCGTACTGCAGGAAAGAAAACAGCTCTGAGATCTGCAGCAACAATGGGGAGTGTGTCTGTGGGCAGTGTGTTTGTAGGAAGAGGGATAACACAAATGAAATCTATTCTGGCAAATTCTGCGAGTGTGATAATTTCAACTGTGATAGATCCAACGGCTTAATTTGTGGAGGTGAGAAAGTGGTCAGAAAATGGTTATAAAATGTGATTCTCATTTAATACAATAAAAATATTTGGAGTGTGCTTTGTGATAGAGTATAGCATTGAGAGTCCATCCATCTTTTAGATACACTTTCTTCCTCATTATTGCTTATTTTTACTTTTAACTTAATGCTTTGGTTTTTATATGTTTAACCATTGTTACAAGAAATGATCTTTTTAATTACAGGAAATGGTGTTTGCAAGTGCCGTGTGTGTGAGTGCAACCCCAACTACACAGGCAGTGCGTGTGACTGCTCTCTGGACACGACGTCATGCATGGCCACAAATGGACAGATCTGCAATGGTCGGGGCATATGTGAGTGTGGCGCCTGCAAGTGCACGGATCCCAAGTTTCAAGGGCCAACTTGTGAGATGTGTCAGACCTGCCTCGGTGTCTGTGCTGAACATAAGTATGTTCAAAATAGTTGATAATTGCTGTCTGTTGCCCTATGTGTTATCACTAAATCCACAAAAGTACCTACAGTAATTACCACTGTAAAGAGTACCACTGTACATTATATGCACCACAGAAGCCCAATTTTTAAATCTTAAAATATTCTCTCTCAATACCTCATGGTATTGAAACATGTGATATGAGAATGGTACTGTTACTTTGATTTGAATTTTTATATAATTAAATCTGTATAGTAACCTTTGTTAAAGTAGCATTACCAGTTGCTGAATTACTACCTTTTGACTAAGCACAATTGAAGGTTTTGCCTCTTGAAGAACTGTTATTATATCAGCAACAAATTGTTTAAATTATTTTGGTTTTATGTTATGTATTTAATATATGATAGAGTTAGTTTTATTTCACTAGTCTTATTTCTATTTCAGGATTTTAGTTTGAACTGTAATAAATTATAATTTCACTTGGGAAACTAGCATCTTTATATTTAGTTTCTCGTTGATAAATATTGTATACCTCTCCGTTTATTCAAATATTCCATTGCTTTTGGTTTAATTTGGTCAAATTTTGAGTCTAGCCCACACAGTAACATTTAAGCAATTTTAAATAATAAATTTTAAATGTAATAATTTGTGTTTTAACAGAGAATGTGTTCAGTGCAGAGCCTTCAATAAAGGAGAAAAGAAAGATATATGCACACAGGAATGTTCCCATTTTAACATTACCAAAGTTGAAAGTCGAGACAAATTACCCCAACCAGGCCAGGTTGATCCCCTGTCCCACTGCAAGGAGAAGGATGTTGACGATTGCTGGTTCTATTTCACATATTCAGTGAATGGGAACAATGAGGCCATTGTACACGTTGTAGAGACTCCAGGTATAAATCTGATGGTTTCAAAATGCCTTTCATTTTCTGTTATGTCTTGTTTCTGCTCTTTAGGCCTACCGGCAGTTTCTCTGATATCCAGAAATGGCCTCCAGCTTGATTATTTATTTTAGTTTCAAGTGGGGACAATTTTTAGTCTCAAAGTTTAAAATAGTATTTAAGTAACAATATAAGAAATGAGGGAGAGAAAGCAAGTCTGAAGTTTTGTGAGTGGAGAGTTTGAAGATTAAGTGTGGTGGTCCACACAAAGTAGTTGACACAATGCCTGACACTTAGTAATACTGAGTTATATCATTATTTGATGATATTTAACTTGGAGCTTGGTGTTTCTATGTGCTTTTTTGTATATCTGTTTTTTGTGTGGGGGGGTGTAAGTTTTCATTTCTCTTGGATAAATATTAAGAATGGATTTGGTAATGGAAAAAATACGATGAAGATTAAATCAAGAAAAAAAAAGTAAAAAAAAAAAAAAGAGTGGATTTGGGGCCATATGGGATGCATATGTTTACAGGGAAGAGCCAAACTGGTTTCTAAAGTCTCAATACTGTTTTGCCTATTGAGATTTGTGTTTTGTAATAGTGCCTCCCAGTCTTTTCTTCCTTGTATTTTCATTTTGTTAGCAAGATATTTTGAAGACAAGAAGCTTTCATTGTAATTGCATTACAGTTTCTCAAGTTTTTCTTTTATATATCTTGCTTTTGTTATCTCATCTGAGAGCTTTGTCTGACTCAACTTCATAAAGATTTTTCTCCTGCGTTTTCTTCTAGAAGTTTTATAGTATTGGTTTTTCACTTAGGTCTTTACCCCATTTGAGTTAATCTTAGCATATGGAGTGAGGTTCCTTTTTTTGCATATGAATGTCCAGTAGTTCTAGCATCATTTGTATAAAAGACTGACTTTTCTTAACCTTTGTTAAAATGAGATAACATATGTGTGGGCCTATTTCTGAGTCTATATTCTATTCCATTAATCTCTGCAACTATCTTAGCTGGTACTACACTGTTTCAATTACTGCCACTTAATACTATTTTTGAACTCTGATAATGTGAGGTGTTCAACTTTTTTCCAAAAGTGTTTTTCAAGCACTTTTCCCAAGTTTTCTGTTTTCCTTGTAAATTTTAGAGGTAATTTCCTGATAACTCTAAAAATTCTGCCAGGATTTTGATTTGGGATTGCATTGATCAAATTAGAGAATTGATATTTTAAAATACTGTGTTTTCTAATTCATGAATATAGACTGATTTCTTTCAGCAATGTTTAGTAAATTTCAGCATGCAAATGTTGCACATATTTTGTTGGATTTATACATAACTATTTTGTGACTCTTGAAGCTATTGCAGAGGATACTATTGTAAAATTCAATTCCTAATATGTAAAAATAATTTTTTGTATAATACACCGAAATACATAATGATTTTTTATTTATTAATCATGTAACGTGTGGCCTTGTAAACTCACTTGTTAGTTTTAATGTCTTTTATAGATTCTTTGGGATAGTTTATATTCACTTATCTTTTTATAAGAGACTGTCCAGTTCTTTGTAGTCTTAGCTGTACTCTACACACGTTATTGCCTTGTGTGCTCAGTTTTTTTTTTCATACTTTACAGAGTGCCCCACTGGTCCAGACATCATTCCAATTGTAGCTGGTGTGGTGGCTGGAATTGTTCTGATTGGCCTTGCATTGCTGCTGATTTGGAAGCTTTTAATGATAATTCATGACCGAAGGGAATTTGCCAAATTTGAAAAGGAAAAAATGAATGCCAAATGGGACACGGTAAGTTGCAAAACATCTAAGAAGTAAGGCGGATCATAAAGTAAATGTAATGTTTCTGAGACTTTGTTTATTAACTCTAAAACTGATTATTAATGTCCTCATTAAGTGTTACATTTAGTAAAAAAACAAAACATCTTAAATATATTCATTAAAATTCTGTAAGAGTATAACTTCTGGTTACTGTGGTCAGTATTTTTATTTCTTTAATAATTTTGATCTTAAATCAGGTCTTCTGCCTTTTTATCTCATATAAAGTGGAATCCTGTTCAATGGAAAGATTCTCTCTCTCTCTCTCTCTCTCTCTCTCTCTAACAAAGAATCTTAAGTGGAAAGCACCCAGACTCAAAAGGCTACATACTGTATGATTTTATTTATATGATATTCTGGAAAAGGCAGAACCAGAGGGACAGCAATCAGATCTGTGGTTTTCAGGGGCAGGAGTCGGGATAAAGGTCATGAGGCATCTTTTTGGGATGACCTTGATTGTGGGTATGTTTATAAATTGGAGAATTCATGGAACTGTACTTAAAAAGGATATATAAACTATATATAAAGCAAATAACTTTGCTTTATATAAAAAAATACTTTTAAATGTTAGTGGCTGAAAGTTTGTGCTATTGTTCAGAGCTTTGAAATTTGGAGTCAGAGGTGGGGTGGCCAGATGTTGACCCTCATGTAATACAGGAAGGCTGTGACAATTTTTAGTGTTTTAAATTTAAATGAATTTTAGTCATTTGCATTTTAGTACAGTTTACTTGTTTTTTTTTTAAATAATGAATTTTAGAATTATAAAAATAGTAAAATTAGTGAAATAGTAAAAATTGTTTTTTATAGTGTTTAAACACTATACATGTCCATTTTTCCTGATGAAATCATTAGAAACTATTTCTTTTACTTTAGCAAGAAAATCCAATTTACAGGAGTCCTATTAATAATTTCAAGAATCCAAACTATGGACGTAAAGCTGGTCTCTAAGTGCCGTTCGTATTTTCTTTCATTTTCTTTCATCTTTGCATGTGAACTGTCGTCCTTTTTGACTGCACTGTGTGTCCTTTATCACTATTGCTATTTTTTTAAATCTGGCTTTATTTATATGATTATATTATGGCCTTTCTTTTTTGTGTGTTAATTTAGAGTTAGTGTTTAGAAAGCCTTTAAAATAATGGCCTAGAAGCAGCAGCTGTGTTGTAGTGAAGAGATAACATGCTTTGTGGTCTGACAGAATAGGGTGAAATCCCAGCTCTTCCACTAAGTAGAATTGCATTGAGCCACTCAGTTTCCAGAGCTCTAGTTTTTCATATCTTTAACAATGAGTCACTCAGAATGTCTAATGCATGGTGTTGTTTTTGACTGATATGATATCAGCTTGTCGGTCATAATCCTCACTATAAACCAGTGCTTTAGATAGTATTATCCTTACAGAAAAAAATTTCCTTGTGTAAGTTTTAGGGTGAAATAGTGAAAAATGAATGTGAATCTAAATTGCAAAATAGGACAAAATAAGTGTAACCTGGCATTACATTTGTTGATTCTGGAACAATTTTGAGATTCTTTATTCTTGATTGCAATTTGAAATTCTGTTAAAAACCAGAAGACCTTTTATTTGTGTATATACATATATTTCTTGTTAATCATTGAATGAGTCTAATACTCTAATGTAATATTGAACTTTAAAAAAAAAAACTAACCAAGACTTTAAATAGAAAAGTTTATATTTTTAAATAAAAACTTAGCTGAAAATTTCATAGTTATAATAAGGCTTGCTTATCCTCTTCTGTAAGCTAGGACAAGTTATTTTGGTTGGACTGTCTTTTACCTGGATGATAAATTTATCATTGTCTTCCCAGTAGTGGACAGAATTCTTCCTTATATCTGAATTTTTATGAAGTGCTTCTAGAATATTTTAGTAGAAGCCCCTAAAACTCTGTGACAAAAAGATGTGATTAGGACAATTTCTCCTTCCTGATCATATAGAATTCTTCTTTCCTTTCCCAACTACTGATTTCACACGTGAGAAAAGTGAGGCACAAGAAGGATTAGGTTACTTGGTCCAAGTCCACATCTCATCAGTGGAAGAGCTGAGACTCAAACCCAGGCAGTTGGGCTCCATTTCCATGTTATCCACTACCTTGAACTGGTAGCAATCACATATTCTTTAGGGGACTCTGTTACCCAATTAGGAAGAGATAGATCAGTTTTTATAGAAAATGACAGCTTTTGACATTTATTGTAACTTAGAATAACACTGCTGTATTGGGTAAACATTGTAAAAGGGAAATCACTTTATTACACAGAAACCAAAACTGTAGTTTTGCTTATAAAATAATAACAACTAAGATCTTAATACAAGAATGTTAGTATTTTTAGATATATAGGAAATATTAATAATATTAGAATCTATTACTGGTGTTATTTTTCTTTTATTTCTAAGCAGATTTTGAGGCTTGAAATGGCAAAGTTAAATTTTATGGCAGAAAAATATAGTCAGATTCATATATAGGCAGGTTGTTCCATTTTCACATTAGTCTGAGACTTGCCATATTCTTTTTCTTACATAGTACTTTCCAGAAAGTCATTTTTAGAAGGAAACCAATTTGCTTGGACTTTCTTTCTTCACTTTTTTCTCCCTTCCTTCCTTCCTCAGAACTTCCCTCACTCTCTTTCTTTTATGTGGTACATCAAAGCAGTCAAATATTGACAATTTCATAGGATTATTTCTCATTGAAGAAAAAACTCTGTATGTCCAAAAGGTAAAGTCTTTTACCTTTACTGTGCGTCGAATTATACTTTGAAGGAAATTATTAATAATGCCCAAACTTAGTGTTTGAATTGCTAACTTAATTTTTGGCTGAAATGTTACTTTTTCAGCCAAAATAAGCATTTTGGATAATTAAAGAAGCAAATGTAAAAATGTCTATTTATTAGTGCAATCCAGACAAACTACAGGTTATTCTGAGTTGGTTTATTAAGAAAAATTAAACTGTAAATAGAAGGTAGAATTTGATGAATGAGTATCAAGAAATTAAAATAAATCATGGCTTATAAAGCACCTTTTTGATATGGGACCAGAATTTGCCAATCAATTTTATATACAGATATATATATGTATGTATGTATATTTTTAAAGTTTTGTCATCTTTTATTAATTTATTTTTAAAGATTTTATTTTATTTTTAGACAGAGGGGAATAGAAGGAAAAAGAGAGGGAGAAAAACATCATTGTGTGGTTGTTTCTCGTGCATCCCCCACTGGGGACCTGGCATGTGCCTTGACTAGGAATTGAACCAGTGACTTTGATTCACAGCCCAAGCTCAATCCACTAAATATACCAGCCAGGGCCAGTCAATTATATTATTAACATATTTTGGATAATGAGCAGCCACTGTAATTATTTCAGCTCATAAGTCTCTCTTGTAGCGACATTAGAAAAATCAGATTATCAACTTTGTAATTCTTCAAGTGGATTAAAAAATTCTTTAGTCCGTTCTCCTCTGATGTTATGTAAAAATAAGTGGATTCCTAATCTCCCACAGTCATGCATTGTGTATCTAATGTGTTTTGTAGAGGTGATTCTGTAGCTATCCCTTTTTAGCCATTCCAGAGTGAGCACAAAGGTGAAATTTTATTGAATACATGTCTCGATATAACCCTATTCTCTTGATTTAAATAGGCTTTGCTTTTTGTCAGGAATAGAGGTGGGTTGCATTCTGAATGATGAAAACTAATCTGAATTATTTTTGTTTATCTCCATTTAAAATGCTTAATGCAGATAGTTTTATTTCACCTCTAACCTTGCATGTTGAATTTTTGTTTGAATGGACTTTGAAATAATAAATATAAATGTTTGTGTATATGAAAAGGGAAACTTTCCTCCAAAGGTAAGTTCTGCTGTATAAATTGTACTTTGGGCTTGTCCATGACAAGTGTTTTTTCTTCTTTTGTTTTTTGTTTTCTGGGTTTGTTTGATTTTTACCTCCTTTATAATTCTTAAGTATTAAATATTAGATTTACCTAAAGCATTATTTTAAATAAACGTAAGTAAGTGATCATTTTATTTTCCCAGCATATGTGAAAGAATGGGCAGTACTATAGATGGAAATAACAAGTAAACTTATTTGTACTCTATAACTTGTTAAGAATGTAATTGCTAGGATCCAGTTTACTGTCTCTATTGTGAAATGTCTGCTGTAATGTTTGTGATAATGTATTGGCTTCAGTTGGGATTAGAGCTCAGAATTTGATGTATGATTTTTATCATCCATATTATTTGTCTTTGAGGGATCCTTAGTTCCTCCATGTTTCTGAAAAAAATGACCAATCAAGCTGTATTTTGTACTATGGGGGGACATGGGATTGGGGCTAAGGCATATCATCATGTTTTAATTGGTATTCAGACTTACTGCTGAAATCATAGTGGTTTATTTGGTGTCTCTAAGGACCCAGCCCTTATGTGCCATATGGCCCCTCATTGCTTTCCTGTCTACAGGATAAAGTTCCATCTGTTTAGCATGGCATAGAGGACCTTGCCTGATTTGGCACTGTCTTCCTTCTTGTTTCTTCTCCATTTCCCACTGCTCAAAACATACACTCCTACATGCACCCTTAAAAATTCTGAGCCAGATATATTTCTACATAAATGTGCTATTCCTTTTCCTACACCTTGAACTTTGATTTGTGTATATTTCTATTTACCTTTCAGTATTTTTATCTGTACTCAATTTCACTATGATACTATTTCTGATCTCAAAGTCAATTCCTTTTTTCTTAAACTATATTTTATTATGTATGTAATTCTACTTTGTATTGTACTATATTAAAGTGACTCATTTTCATGTTTGTCATCCACCGGACTGTATCCTTCTAGAGTGCAGAAATTGTGGCAATGAAAGCCAGATCCAAATATACTCTGTAGTCAGTGTTAATAAAATTTAACAGCAGAAATTACTTTTATATGCTTTCTATAAATATTTTTAAACATTTAAATATTTTAAATACTTTTTAAAAATATAAATAAACTGCAAATAGTAATACAGTAATATATAACTAAACATTTTAAAATCATAATTTTTGTCTAAAACCTCAGTGTTTTAAGTTTTTATTTAATATTTGATTTGTACTCACTGTAATTTTCTCTGATAGAGAATTATTGGGCTATATTTCTCACTTGGCTTTCAAGCCTACTTTCAGTCTACAAGAACAGGAGGAAACAGAATGCTATAAGCAGATATCTGAATGTATCAATTGGCATGAGACTTTTTTCGGAAAGTGGTAGTATGGGGTTGTATGTTATTTCCCCCTTTTTAATTAAAAAATTTTTTTTTTACCTAAGCTGCCTATCATGGGTTTTTCCTTTTTCTTTTTCTTATTTTTTAAAAATATTTTTCTTAGTTATTTTCTTGCCTAAAATATCACTCAATATACTTTTAGATCTTGAAAAAACTCTTGTGTTTATTGCTTGAGTCATTTACTGGACCTGATTTCAGTACTGTTTGTTAAAATACTGTATCACAATAAAAATAAAACATTTTACCGGTACCATATCAAAGAATAATAATTATTTTATGAAGAGTGGTAATTATGTTTGTTAACATTATAAGCAGATTTAGTTATGTAGTGACTTGGAGGCTCAGTGCCCTCAGAGATACTGAAAACCTTACCCCAGAGCTCTCTAAATTAGCAACTTTTGTGGAAGAACCTCAGGAGAACACCTCCCTCCCTCACAAAAATGAAAGCCAAGGGTTCCCTTTAATTGACAGGCATCTTCTGTGCACAATAAAGGCTTAAGAATTAGGCAGTTGATGGCAAAAGAGTTAATTCCTTCTTAAGACAGGCATTCAAAGCTAGTTAAAAGAGAGAAACCAGAGCAGAACACTCTGCCATTGAGGACATTCCTGAATGAACTCTGCAGTGGAGGAAGGACTCAGGAATGAATAATGCCAGATTATAAAGCAGCTTTAGACCTGTTGAGTAAAACTTCCGTTTTTCATATTAGTGTAAACTCTTATTAATACTTTTTTGAAAAATGGAATGTGATATCTGGACTGGTAAAATAGAAACAACTTCCAAAAATGACTGTAGCTTTTAATATTGTTTTATAAAATAATATTACATGCTTTTAGTAGAGTAACTGATAATTTTTCTTTTTTTTTTTAGGGTGAAAATCCTATTTATAAGAGTGCCGTGACAACTGTTGTCAATCCGAAGTATGAGGGAAAATGAGCACTACCTGTACAAATTATACAACACTGAATGCAAAGTAGAGATTTTCATAGTCACAGAATAAAGTAGCTTTAGGGCAATGTCACCATGGGTTTTACTCATGTGCAGGTTTTGAAAATGTACAATATGTATAATCTTAAATTTTTTCTGTAATTTTGAAAATAATGTTATAATCAATGCCAGGGACTGACACAAGACTTGAGACAGGATGCTTATTCTTGTCAGCAAAGGTTTACCTTGTGCCTTTTTATCCTTTTCCTCCTGGACTATTTGAATCACGTGCTTATTGGATTAAGTGATATTTCTAGGATGCTTGAAAGGGCAGTAGTTAAAGTAGTGAGAATGATGAGCATTTCTCAGTATGAAGTATTCAAACACTTTTAGCTTTACACATATGTCACTTTTCAGTTATAAGAAAGTCCAAGGTAAATGTCTTGCTAGCTAGCTTAGAATTGTTTTAAATTTATTTTGCTACTTGACTGTTAGACATGACTGATGACATATCTGAAAGATGAGTGTGTTAGGAGTTAGTTATGTAAAATAGTTTTGAAATATTTGATCTATAGAAGCCATGGGAAAATGTCAGAGTTAGGAAGGGGAAACAGCTTTAAATACCTGTGTGCCATTTTAAGATTTACTTAATCTTGCAACTTTTATGCCTTCTCTTGATAAATTCAAGCCTTGGATAAAAGTATTGGGAAATATTAGGCAAAAGTCCTTAATTTAGCATTATTTACATAAAGGTCTTAATTTACATAGTATATTCTGAATTGGGACCTTTGGGTGAGTTTATTTTATTTTGTTTTGTTTAAAGCCTGGTGCTTTTTATCACCACTTCTAATCATTTAATGTATCTACAATTTGGGGGTAAGACTTTTCTTTAATCAGTACTTTTTCTTTGATGTTTTAGCTGTAAATTTGCCTAATGAATATGTGAAGTTGTACTGTGGCTTATGCAATTACTCTCACTATGCCAGCCTTACTGTCAGTCAGTGCTATGTAACAGACCACTGTGTATTTACTCCTCACAGTTGGAGTTGCCCACTTTGTTTCATATCAGTCATATTCTTATTTTAAGTGCCTTTTAATTTTAATAGTTCACTTTTTACAGTGCTGTTTACTGAATTTATTTATTAAATAAAAAGGCCTAAAATAACTTAAACTGGATATTTTCATTCTATATTGGTATATTTTGTCGGTGTGTTTGCATGAAAATTTTATAGCTTAAAGAGGTTGGTACAAAAATAGTACTGGTGAGTGGGTATTTCACCTAAGAAGCTAAAAACATAGTTCTTAAAAAAAAAGAAAATAAAAAAGATGTACTACGGACATAAGTAATATGGTAAAGTAGATTTTCACACTATCTTTGAGCTCTCTAAATAATATTGGATAAATCTTTATCTCTTCCTCCTCCCCCATCTGCACTACACTGGGAGATAGGTTTCATCCGTACATTAAGCAAAATTATCCTTTTTTTCCTGTTTTTTCCTTTTTGTAAAAAATATTTTTAACCCTGGCTGGTGTAGCTCAGTGGATTGAGTGCGGGCCTGCAAACCAAAGGATCGCGGTTCGATTCCCAGTCAGGGCACATGCCTGAGTTGCAAGCCAGTTCCCAGCAGGGAATTCACGAGAGGCAACCATACATTGATATTTCTCTCCCTCTCTCCTTCCCTTCCCCCTCTAAATATAAATAAATAAAATCTTTAAAAATATTTTTTTAATTTTTTTCTACTACAATTGACGTATAATAGTACATTACTTTTAGGTGTACAACCATGTGATTAGACACTTATATAACTTACAAAGTGATCACCTCAAGAAATGTAGTATCCATCTGACACCATATGTAGTTTTTACAGTATTATTGACTATATTTCCTATGCTGTACTTTACATCCCCATGACTATTCTGTAACTACTAGTTTGTGCTCCTTTAATCCCTTTACTTTTTCAACCAACTCCTCTATACCCCCTCCCCAAAATGCTCCTGGTATCTGTGAGTCTAGTCTGTTTCTAATGTGCTTGTTCATTTTGTGCATGTGTGTGTGTTTTGTTCTTTAGATTCCACATATAAGTGAAATCATCTGTCATTTGTCCTTCTTTGTCTCACTTATTTCACTGAACACATGATGCTCTAGATCCATCCATGTTGTTGCAGATTGCATAATTTCATTCTTTTTCATGGCTAAATCATATTCCATTGTATATTTGCATCATTTTTTCTTTATCTGTTCATCTGTTGATAGACCCTTAGGTTGCTTTCATATCTTGGCAGTCGTAAATAATGCTACAGTAAACACATGGGTATATATATGTCTTGTTACTGTTTTGGATTTCTTCAGATAAATATCCAGATATGAAATTGCTGGCTCCTTCTGTTTCTTGTTATACCCTTTGTTTTAAAGTCTGTTTTGTCTGGTGTAAGTATTGCTACCCCAGCAGTTTTTTATTACCATTTTTATGAAGTATCTTTTTCAATCCCTTTACTTTCATTCTGTGGGTGTCTTTTGATATGAAGTGAGTTTCTGATAGTGACTCATGTAACTGTCTTATTATCCATTCAGCCACCATTTATCTATTGATTGGAGCATTTAATTTTTTTGCCTTTAAAGTAATTGTTGATGGATCTGCATTTATTACCTTTCTGTTATTCATATTATTCATCTTATAAAACTGGTTTGGTAGTGATGAACTCCACTAGCTTTTTCATGCCTGGGAAGCTCTTCATTTCACTTTCACTTTTAAATGTCTTGGTAGTAGGTCCTTAATTTTCATTTTTTGTAATATTTCATGCCAGTCCCTTTTGGCCTGAATAGTTTCTGTTGAGAAATTAGCTGACAGTCTTACTGGAACTCCCTTGTAGGTAACTTTCTCTTGCTGCTTTTAAGATTCTGTCTCTGAAATCATCCCAAATAACCAATGAACACTAGCTGAGAGAAGCCTTATAACCACAGACAGACAGAAGAAGCCATTTTACCACAACAACACTGGTAGAGAGTGTGGAAGAGCCGTGACAGGGCTGACTGAGCTCCCACAGGCAGCAGCTGAAGTTCCAGAGGATATTTCAACAGCTGGGGTGTTCCTCCTGAGAAGGGTGGGGTCTAAAGCACAAGCTGGGCTCCCCAGCCTATAGCACCAGAGCCAGAAAGGAACCCAGATGACATCCAGCTGTGAAAAACAGCAGGGTTTCTGTCTGCTAGGGAGAGATGACACACAAAAAGCCTCCTAAAGGTCCAATGCACAAAATTTCCTTTGCAGAATAGAAGAGACACTTGAGGAGACTCTGTGGTGGCTCTGAGGAGAGAACTAATGGAACGGCCACCACGATTGCTGTGTTGAGTTGTTCCCCACACTGCAGAAGCCATCTTTCGCAGGCACACCGTACCCCTGCAAGTGGCATCAGCCTGAGGGGAAGCAGCAGTCCCACCCACAGGAATTACATGCCCCACCCAGTGGAGCTTATGCCAGGTTGCTGATTATAGATAGATTATAAATCAACAACTGATTAGTTTAGCAATAAGAGGAAAATACAAATAAGGAGCTGAAATGGGAAGACAAAAAGAATGGATCCCAAATGAAAGAACAAGAACATTCTTTAGAAGACAAAGGAAATAGAGGCAAGCAATTTACCAAATATAGACTTTAGAATAATGATTATAAGGATACTCAACAGCATGAAAAAATACATAGAAACCGTACAAAAGGTCCAATCAGAAATAAAGAATGCAATGTCTAAAATAAATAATACACTGGAAGGAATAAACACTAGATTAGATGAAGCACAGGACCAAATCAGTGATTTGGCAGACAAAGTAGAGAAAAAGACCCAGGCAGAGCAGCAAAAAAAAAAAAAAAAAGAATTTTAAAGACTAAGAGTTTAAGAAACATATAGACAACATGAAGCGTAACAATATGCACATCATGGAAATATCAGGGGATCAAGAACCTATTTGGAGAAACAATGACCGAAAACTTACCTAATCTGGCGGAGGAAAAAGAAACACAAGTCCAGGAAGCTCAGAAGAGTCCCCAACAAGTTGGACCCAATGAGGACTACATGGGCACACGTAATTAGAATGACAAGGCTTATAATCCCTCTTCCAGCCAAGATGGAGGTGTAGGTAGATACACTTCGCCTCCTCACACAACCAAAAGAAGGACAACAACAAATTTAAAGACAAAAAACAACCAGAACTACCAGAAAATTGAAAGGTAAGGAAGTCCAAGAACCAAAGATTAAAGAAGAAGCATTCATCCAGACTGGTAGGAGGGGCGAAGAGGACTCCAAGCAAGACAGTGGCTGGAGGACCAGGTGGGTGAGGCGGCAGCTGGCAGAGCAGGTGGTACCACATGTGTGTGCGGATAAGCTGGGAGGAACAACTGGGGAGTAAGACAGACTGTGCAACCCAGGGTTCCAGCATGGGAAAATAGTCTCAAAACCTCTGACTAAAAACCTGTGGAGGTTGCAGCAGTAGGAGAAATTCTCAGCTTCACAAGAGAGCTTGTTAGACCCATACGGTCCTAGAAGGTACACAAGACCACCCATCTGGAAATCACCAGAAGAACCGATTTGCTTGTGGGTAGTGGGGAAAGTGACTGAAAGCAGTCAGAGAGCAGAGCAAGTGGCATTGTTCCCTTTCTGAACCCTACTCCACATACAGCACCACAGCCCAGGGTCATGGGTTGCCCCACCCTGGCAAATACCTAAGGCTCCACCCCTTACAATGTAACAGGTGTACCAAGATAAAGAAATATGGCCCAAACAAAAGAAGAAAACAAAGCCCCAAAAATAGAACTAAGCAATGAGGAGATAGCCAACCTATCAGAAGCACAGTTTAAAATACTGGAAATCAGGATGCTCGAAGAAATGGTTGAGTATGATTGCAAAATAGAGGAAAATGTGAAGGCTATGCAAAGTGGAATAAAGAAAATACAAAGGGAACCAACAGTGATGGGAAGGAAACCAGGACTCAAAATTAATGATTTGAAGGAGATGGAAGAAGTAAACCATTCAACCAGAACAGAATAAAGAAACAAGAATTCAAAACAATGAGGAGAGGCGTAGGAACTCCAGGACAACTTGAAGCATTCCAACATCTGAATCATAAGGGTGCCAGAAGGAAAAGAGAGAGAACAAGAAATTGAAACCTTATTAGAACAAATAATCAAAACTTCCCCAATCTGGCAAAGGAAATAGACTTCCAGGAAGTCCAGGAAGCTCAGAGAATCCCCCAAAAGTTGGACACACTGAGCACATCATAATTACATTACCCAAGATTGAAGATGAGAGAATCTTAAAAGCAGCAAGAGAAAAGGAGACAATTACCTCCAAAGGAGTTCCCGTAAGACTGTCAGCTTATTTCTCAAAAGAAACATTGCAGGCAAGAAGGGGCTGGAAAGAAGTATTCAAAGTCATGAAAGGAAAAAAACCTATGTCCAAGAGTATTCTATCAAGCAAAGCTATCATTTAGAATGAATGAAAGGGAAGATAAAGTGCTTCCCAGAAAAGTCAAGTTAAAAGATTTCATCATCACCAAGCACTTAAATATATGAAATGTTAAAGAGACTTACCTAATAAAAAGATAAAAAAATAAGAGTAAAATGATAACAAACTCACAACTATCAACAACAAAACCTAAAACAAACAAAAACTAAACAAACAACTAGAAAAGAAACAGATTCACAGAAATGGAGATCACGTGGTGGGTTATCCGAGAGGAGTGGGGAGAGCAGGGGAAAAGGTACAGGGAATTAGAAGCATAAGTGGTAGATACAGAATAGATGGGGAGGTTAAGAATAGTATATAGCAAATGGAGCCAAAGAACTTATATGTATGACCCATGGACATGAACTAAGGAGTGTGAAATACTGGTGGAAGGTGGGGTGCAGGGCAGAGGGAAATAAAGGAAACAAAAAAGGACAACTGTAATAGCATAATCAATAAAATATA
Organism: Carollia perspicillata; assembly: GCA_004027735.1. Classification (NCBI taxonomy): domain Eukaryota; kingdom Metazoa; phylum Chordata; class Mammalia; order Chiroptera; family Phyllostomidae; genus Carollia; species Carollia perspicillata. The sequence continues at coordinate 25,288 of PVKM010001451.1, forward strand.
TTTAAAAATTAAAACAAAAAATAATAAAATGACAAAGGTTAAAGACAATCAAACCTAAGAGAAAAAGCAGGTAGTTACATAAAAGGAAGCACCAATTAGACTGTCTTCTGATTAATCAACAGAAGCATTTCAGGCCAGAAGGGAGTGGCAGGAAATATTCAAGATGATGAAAAGCAAGGACCTACAAGCAAGACTACCCAAGAAGGCTATCATTTAAAATAGAAGGAGAAATGAGGAGCTTCCCAGATAAGAAAAAGCTAAGAGAGTTTCTTAACACCAAACAGTACTGCAATAAATATTAAAGGCCTTGCTCTAACAAGAGAGAAAAGGGAAAAAACAACCCACAGTAATTTAGTCTGACAATAAAATAGCACTACATAGATATCTATTAATAATCACTTTAAGTGCTCTAACCAAAAGATACAGAGTAGATGAATGGATAAAAGTACATATATATGTTGCCTTCAAGAGACCCTTCTCACACACAAACTAAGATTAAAGGGATGCAAAAAGATATATCACACAAATGGAAAAGAAAAAAAAAACGGGTTGCAGTACTTATAGCTGACCAAATATACTTTAAAACCAAAGCTCTAGTAAGACACAAAGAAGGACACTACATAATGATAAAGGGAACAATCCAACAAGTGGCTATAACCCTAGTAAACATTTACTTACCCAACATAGCACCTGTTATGTAAAGCACACCTTGATGGGCATAAAGGGAGAAATCAACAGAAATGCAGTCTTTGCTGGGGATTTTAATACCCCAGTTTCCTCAATGGGTAGGTCTTCCAGGGAGATAATGAACGAAGAGACAGTGGCCTTAAATGACAAACTAGATCAAGTGAATTTAATTGCTATCTTCACCCCAGAGCAGTGTACATACTTTTCAAGTGCACGTGGAAGTTTTCTAGTATAGACCACGTGATAGAATACAAAGCAAGTCTCAGTTAATTTAAGAAGATTGAAATTACAGTAAGCATCTTCTCTGACCACAATGCTATGTAACTAGAAATCACAAGAAACCTGAAAAACAAAGACAGCTAAAAAAAAATGTTATTAAACAATGGATGGGTCAACAACAAGATCAAGGAAATCAAAAGATACCTTGAAACAAATGAAACTGATGACACAATAATTCCAAAATATGAGGGACACCAGGAAAGCAACCCTAAGAGGCAAATTCATAGCATTACAGGCCTATCTCAAAAACAAGAAAAAGTTCAAATTCACAATCTAACTTCACTCTTACAGGAACTTGAAAAGGAACAAGAAACAAATTTCAAAGCTGGTAGAAGGAAGAAAATAAAAATCAGAAATAAATGAACTGGAGTCTAAAAAATTAATACAAAGGATCAATGAATCCAAGGGCTGGTTCTTTGATAAGATAAACAACATTAACAAAGCTTATAACTAGTTTCATCAAGAAAAGAAAAGAAAAGAAAAGAAAGGACACAAATAAAATCAGAAAATGAAAGAGGAGAAGTACTGACACCAAAGAAATACAAAGGATTGTTAAGGAAATATTAATAACTATATACTAACAAACTGGACAACCTGAATGAAATGGATAAATTCCTAGAAACATACATTATTCCAAAACGAAATCAGGAAGAATCAGAGAATGTTAGTAGACAGATTACATCTAGTGAAATTGAAGCAGTAATTAAGAAACTCCTGACAAACAAAAGCCCTGGACTGGGTAGCTTCACAGGTGAATTTTACCAAACATTCTGAGAATAACTAACACATATTCTCAAACTATTCCTAAACTTCAAGAGGAGGCAAGATTCCCCAACTCATTTTACAAGCACAGCATTATCCTAATTCCAAAACCAGATAAAGACACTACAAAGAAAATTATAGACCAATACCTCCAATAAACATAGATGCTAAAATCCTCAAGAAAACATTAGCAAGCCAAATACAGCAATACATCAAAAAAATCATACAGTATGACCAGATGGGATTTATTCTGGGAAGGAAAGGTTGGTAGAATGTTTGGAATTCAAGAAGTATGATCACATAAACAAAATGAAGCATAAAAACCACATGATCATATCAATAGATGGAGAAAAAGAATTTGATAAAATTCAGCAGCCATTTGTGAAAAAAACAGGGAAGTGGGAATAGAGGGAACATACCTAAACATAATAAAGGCCAAATATGACAAACCCACTGCCAGCATCATAGTCAAGGAGCAAAAAATAAAAGTGTTCTCTTTTTTCACCTCTTTTTTTTTCAACATAGTACTGGAAGTCCTAGCCACAGCAATTAGACAAGAAGAGGAAATAAAATGCTTCCAAATTGGAAAGGATGTAGGAAAACTGTCTTTATTTGCAGATGACATGATACTATACATAGATATTCCCAAAGATTCCACCAAGAAACTATTAGAACTGATAAGGGAATTCAACAAAGTAGCAGGATACAAAATTAATATCCAGAACTCACTTACATTTTTATAGATCAATAATGAATTAACAGGGAAATTTAAAAATCCCATTCACAATTGTTTCAAAAAGAATAAAATACCTAGGAATAAACCTGGTTAACCAAGGATATAAAAGACCTGTGTTCAGAAAATTATAAGACACTGAAGAAAGTGAAGAAGATACAAATAAGTGGAAACTCATGCTGTACTCATGGATAGGAAAAATTAATATTTTTAAAATGCCCATACTACCCAAAGCAATCTATAGATTCAGTGCAATTCACATCAAGATTCCAATGATGTATTTCACAGAACTAGATCAAATACTTCAAAAGTTTGTGTGCAACCCCATAAAGCCTTGCATAGCAACAGCGATCCTGAGAAAGAGAGGAATCATGCTACCTAATATCAATCTGTACTGTAAGGCCATAGTAATCCAAAAAGCATGGTACTGGCATAAAAACAGGCACATAGACCAATGGAACAGAATAGAGAACCCAGAAATAAATCCAAGAACTTTATAGTCAATATTTGGTAGAGGAAGCAAACACATACAATGGGCTGAAAATAGTTTCTTCAATAAATGGTGTTGGGAAAATTGGACAGATCCATTCAGAAAAATGAAACTAGACTATGTTCTTACACCTCACACAAGAATTAATTCAAAATGGATCAAAGACTTACATGTTAGACCCCAAACCATAAGAATTTTAGAAGAAAACGTAGCAATATCTCAGACTTTGTTCATAGTAACATTTTATTGGATATGTCTCCCCAGGAAAGGGAAACAAAAGAAAAACAAATGGGACTACATGAAACTAAAATGTTATTGCACAGCAAAGGAATTCAACAAAATTAAAGGACAATGCACAGAATGGGAGAACATATTGGTCAATACATAAGGGATTAATATCCAAAATACATAAAGTCCTTACAAAACTCAACACCAAAAAAACAAACAACCCAATTTTAAAAATGGACCTGAATAGACACTTCTCCAAAGAGGACGTACAGATAGATAGCCAGTAGACAAGAAAGTTGATCGATGCCACTAATTATCACAGAAATGCAAATTAAAACCACAATGAGATACCATCTCATACCTGTTCAGAATAGGTGTTATCAATAAATCAACAAACAAGTGCAGGTGAGGATGTGGATAAACGGGAACTCTTTTCCACTGTTGGTGGGTATCCAAAATGATGCAGTCACTGTGGAAAGTGGTATGGAGATACCTCAAAAAATTAAAAATAGATCTGTCTGTTGACCCAGCAATTCCATTTCTGAAAATATATCCAGAGGAACCGAAAACACTAAATTCAAAAGAACATAATCACCGCTATGTTCATTGCAGTGTTATTTACAATCACCAAGATATGGAAGCAGCCCAAGTGTCCATCAGTAAATGAGTGGATAAAACAAACCACTATGGGACATTTACACAATGGAATACTACTAGGCCATAAAAAAGAAGAAAATTCTACCCTTTGTGGCAGTATGGATGGACCTGGAGAACATTATGCTAAGTGAAATAAACCAGCCAGAGAAAGACAAATAATATGACTTCACACATATGTGGAATCTAATAAACTGAACAAGGAAAATGGGGAGAGAGTCATTGGCGAGGTGCAGGATGACAGCTCTTTTAGAGGACAGCTTAGGGGATGGAGGGACTGAGTAAAAAGGAAAAAGGACTAATGAACATAGATAACAGTGTGGTGATTGCTAGGGTGAGGTGGGTCATTTTAATGAACTCAGTAAAGATTAAAATTTTTAAAGGATTTGTTTTTCATATTTGGCATTTTCATTATAATATGTGTCTTGGTGTGGGATCTTTGGGTTCATCTTTTGTGGGAGTCTGCTTTCAGGACTTGTATGTTTATTTCCATCACCAGGTTAGAGAAGTTTTCAATCATTATTTTTTCAAGTAAGTTTTCAAATTCTTTCTCTCGTCTTTCCAGCCACTCTCATTATGCAAATGTTGGTATGCTTGAAGTTGGGCCAGTGGCTCCTTTTATTGTCCTCTAATTTTAGATTCTTTTGTTTGTTTGTTTGTTTTCTGTGCTGATTGGATGCTTTCTGCTTCCTTTTCTTCCCAGGTGCTGACTTAATTTTTTGCTTCATCAGATCTACTGTTGATACCCTGTAATGTAGTCTTTATTTCTGACTGGTTCATTTTTATGTTTTCTATCCCTTTGTTGAAGTTTTCACTAAGTTCGTTTATTCTTCCCTTTGTTCATTGAGCATCCTTATAACTAGTGTTTTGAACCCTTGATCTGCTATATTGCTTGTCTCCATCTGTTTAGTTCTTTTTCTCGAGTTTTTTTCTGTTCTTTCATTTTGGGTATGTCTTTGTCTACTCATTCTGGCTGCCTCCTTGTTTGTTTCTCTGTGTTAGTTACAACTGCCATGTCTGCCAGTCTTGGTAGAATGGATTTATGTATTGGGTTGGAGAAAAAGTTTAACTTACTTAAAAACAATTTTGTTAGATTGTATTGTGACAGGTGTCATATTGGTGTGCACTTAAAAAGACATCAAAATGAGTGAATTTTGTGCAGCCATTTTAATATTGAAGATGGAAGAAAATAAGCAATATTTTTGGCATATTATGCTGTATTACTTCAAGGAAAGTAAAAATGTAACTGAAATGCAAAAAAATGATTTGTGCTGTATGCAGAGAAGGTGCTGCAACTAATCATATGTGTCAAAAGTGGTTTGTGAAGTTTCTTGGTATTAACATTTTGGCAAAATGATTCTTTGCTGTGGGGCCGTCTTATGCATTGGAAGATGTTTAGCAGCATCCCTGGCCCCTACCCACCATAAGCCAATAGCAGGAGGTAGCCGACATACTCAAAATATCTAAATCAATAAAGTTACTGGTGAAACTGTAAAATGTGTTTTTTATTTTACAGAAAAAAACACACAGACTTTGGGGCCAAACCAATAGTAGGTTTTCTGTGGGGCCCAGTAGTGCAGCCTTTCAGGTCACCTGAGCTGGATGCTTGAGGTGCTCTTCTCTGCCCTGGGCTCTGGGATCCTTTGGGTGGTGCAGGTTAAGATTAGGTGCCATCTGTGCTCTGCTTGGGGCCACCTGGCATGAGCTACAAAGCAATCTGTAGATGGTTGCTACTTATCCTGGGCTTGGAGGTGTCTGGTAAAGGCCAAGCTGCAAATCAAGGTCAGCTAGTGCTCTGCTTGGTGCCACTTAGTAAGAGGTGTGGAGCACACTGATGCCTGATACTGCTTGAGTGGGAGATTTTGAGAAAGTCAGCAGCATGGGCCAGGACACCATTCTTATGGAAAAGCCAATGGAAAGGGTGTTGGTGGGCCCAAAAGTTGGGTGGGGAGGGGTCTCGGAATCACAAGGGGAAACTATTAGCCAGTTTCACTTGGCTAACAGGTTGATGGAGACTCAGATATGGCTTATGCCTGCTGGCTCTGTGTGGGGAGGGCTCCCAGCAAAGGAACAATGGCCTCTGCTAGCACTTCTGTCTGGGAGAAAGCTGCCCCACTAGCCTTCTTCCTGAAGCCAGACAGTTCAGGTCCTCCTTGTATGTCCTTGGTGCCTTTCAAGCTGTTGCCCTAGCTTTGGAGCTCAGAGCCAATGAGTCTGAGTAAGTCTGTGTGCAGGCCCTTTAAGAGGAACTGTATGGGACTCAGTAGCCTCTAGGTCACTCAGCCACAGTCCCCACTGGTTTTCAGAGCCAGAAGTTATGGGACTTCTTTTTCTGACTCTTGAACTCTTTTATATGAAAATCAGACATTTTTTACTAGTTTGTAAGTTTCACAACAAAAATTATTCATTTATCTCTCCATTTTACTTCCCATCACCCACATTCCCGCATAACTCAGCTCCCAGCTCATTTCCTTATGCCTTAGGCATAATCAATAGAATTGAATTACATATTTCTACTCCAGAAGTGCCTTTTACAATGGGATTTTTTTAAACAAATGTTATAGGACAAAGTCTGTTTTCTATATATATTTACATGATTTTTTTCCTGACATGTCTTTGAGGCTGAAGTATGGTGAATTTTTAAATTTTATGTAACAAGTTATAAATAGATTATAATCAAATTTTCTAATTATAGAAATTGAGTTTGATTCTCATAGTGACTGTAAGAGCATTCTTTCTAATAATTTTAGGTTTGAAACTGGCAATTTCAAAATCCAGTTTAAGAGATTAATAATTACCTTTGATTAAAGCCACATAACTTTACTAAAAATGGTTTATTTCCTAGTGACAGCATATTTTTATGGGCAATGAAATGCTGTCCAAAAAATAAAGAGTCCTTGAATTAAAATAAGTTACGTTTTTCCCTCAAACTATATTATAAATATTTATAAAATGTTAGTTGTGCATATATTATTTAATCAGTGTCAAGTGTCATAGTGGCATATTTTGTAACAATTCCCTGCCATTTTACAAAGTTTTCTTCTTCTTTAGTGAAGTATAACTTTATGAATTTCTTTGATGGAGATGTGCTGATAAGACCTGGTCACTATGATAAAATTTCTATTTTAACCTGGAATTGGATTTCTCCTCCTCTGTTGCCTACTAGAGTTATTACAATATTATTGAGCATATTCCCTGTGCTGTACATTACCTTTCTGTGACTTATTTTATAACTGGAAAATTATACCTCTTATTACTATTCACCGTTTTTTACCCCACTTCCCATGCTGTCACCTTTGGCAATCATCAGATGTTCTCTGTCTGAGGCCATTTCTGCTTTGTCTTGCATTTTTAGATTCCACATGTAAGTGAAATCATGTGGCATTTGTCTTTCTCTGACTTACTTCACTTAACATAAAACCCTGTAGGTTTATCTATGTTGTCACAAATGACAAGATTTTATTTTTTTATATTGCTGAATAATATTCCACTTTGTGTGTCTGTGTATTAAAAGAATTGATATTGTTAAAATGTCCATACTACCCAAAGTAAAATACAGATTCAATATAATCCCCATCAAATTTCCGATAACATTTTTTCACAGAACTAGAACAAAGAATCCTAAAATGTGTACATATACACAAAAGACCTCAGATAGCAAAAGCAATCTTGAGAAAGAACAAAACTGGAATAATCATGCTCACTGGTTTCAAACTGTACTATAAAGCTGTGGTAATCAAAACCGTATGTTACTAGCATAAAAACACACAAGTCGGTTAGATAGAATATAGAGCCCAGAAATAAACCAATGCATATGTGGTCAATTAACCTATTACAAAGGAGGCAAGGATAGGAAAGACAGTCTCCTTAAAAATAGTGTTGGGAAAACCAGACAATTCTCTTACACCATTTATACAAGTAATAGCAAAATGAATTAAAGTTCTGAATGTATGACTGAAACCATAGAACTCCCAGAACAACACATAAGGAGAAAGCCCTTGGCATCAGTCTTAGCAATATTTTTGGAGGTCAGTCTTCCAGACAAGGACAACAAAAGCAAAAATAAATGGGATTAATACCAAACTAAAAAGCTCTTGCACAGTAAAGGACACCATCAACAAAATGAAAATAAAACCTACCAAGAGGGAGAAGATACTTGCAAATTACATGTTCAATAAGGAGTTAATATTCAAATACATAACTTACAAAGTAATAAAAAAGTCCCAAATGAAACAGTGGCAGAGCAGTTGAAGAAACATATTTCCTAGAGGACACAGATGACCAACAGGCAAGTAAAAAGATGCTCAACCTCTGTACTCACCAGGGAAATGCAAATCAAAACCACAATAATATATCACCTCACACCTTTCAGAATGGCTATTATTAAAAAGACAAAATTTACAAGTGCTTGTGAGGATATGAAGAAAGGGGAACCCTCATGCACTGTTGGTGGGAATGCAGACTGGTGAAGCCGCTATGGAAAACAGTATGGAGTTGTCTCCAAAAATTAAAAGTAGAATTACCATATGATCCCACAATTCCACTTCTGGATTTTTATCTGAAGAAAACAACACCAATTTGAAGAGATTTATGCATCCCTATATTCATGGAAGCATTATTTATAATAGCCAAGAGATGGAAGCAACCTAGGTATACATCAATAGATGACTAGATAAAGAAGATATATGAGGTCTGTCCAGAGGTATCCAGCCATGTAATATGAAAAATACAGACATTTATTGAAGAAGAGAAGATACAAGAAACATCGTACATAGGACAATGACACCTCAGTCCCCTTCCAAGTAGGCACCTTGGGACATCACACAATTCTCCCAGTTAACCATAAGCTGTCTCATTCTATTTTCCTGAGTCTCACTTGATGGTCTGAAATCTCTTTCCTTTCAAAGATGATTTTAGTTTTGGGAAAGCCAGAAGTCACAGGGCACCAAATCTGGGGTGTGGGGGTGCTGAGTCACCTGGGTGATTTGATGTTTCACCAAAAAACTCTGCATGAGACATGATGCGTAAGTGGGCGTGTTGTTGTGCTGAAGCTGCCAGTCACCAGTTGCCCATAGCTGTGGCCTTCTGAATCATCTGAATAGTTTCTATGGAGGACTGTTCAAGCTTAACATAAAATTTGATGCAGACTTGTTTGTTGCTCTACTTGCTCAATCATTTTGAATGCTACAGCCACATGGCACACATGCTCACCCAGTGGTGTCTACCACCCCCGCTGACTAGTCCAGTGAAGTTGTCATTCTTCACACATGTGCATTCCAGTCCACTCTCCCTGGCTGCCAGGTTACACTGATGTTGCACAAATGGTTCTGATTATATTGACAATGGCTGGACTTTTTTCTGGACAGACCTCGTATGGATACACAATGGAATATTACTCAGCCTTAAGTGAAAAAATATCTTGTCATTTGTGACAACGTGGATGGACCTAGGGGGTAACATGCTAAATGAAATAAGTCAGACAGGGAAAGACAAATACCATTTTATTTATATGTAGAACCTGCAAACTAAAATAAGCAAACAAAACAGAATAGAAATAGACTCAGATGCAGGCACCAAAGTGGTGTTTACCAGAGAGTGGAGATGGGGCAGGGATGTAGTAAAGCAGGTAAAGAGGCTTATATGAGTTACAAACATCCAGTTATAAAATAAATAATGGGCATGTAATATACAGCATACAGTTAATGATATTGTAATAATCTTTTATGGTTACAGATGATAACTAGCAATATCATGGGGACCATTTTGTAATGTATGTAAATATTGAATCACTATGATATACACCTGAAACTAATGGGATATTGTTTGGCAATTATATGTCAAAACTTTTAAATCAACAAGAGGTAGGTAGAAAATCCAGCAATATTTCTGCATTTACATTAGTTTATTGATGCTATTGTTTTTAAATTTTATATATAATTAAAATTCAAGAAAGTAAGTTGCTAAAACCAGGTAACCAAGATATAAAATTTTCTTATACTCTTACCATGAATGTGACTCTGATGTCTATTTCCTTTGGAAAAGAAATTCATAGACTCTTTTCCCTTTTAGTTGTTGCTTCTCTGACTAGTTTCAAAGCTTACTCTTATTAAATTTATTTATCTCCAAACAAGTGAAACAGCAAAATATCCTTGAGAAATCATAATTAGAAAACATTGTAATAATTTTTATTGAGTAAATATTCATAGCATAAAATTTACTTTAGCCATTAATTGGCATTAATCACATTCACAGTGTTCTACAACTTTTACCACCATTCATCTCCAGAACATTTTCATCTTCGAAAACTGAAACTGTGCCCATTCAACCCCTTTCCAAGCACCTGGCAATCATTCTGTCTCTATGAATTTGACTACTCTGTGTACCTTATATATGGGGAATCATACAGCATTTGTTCATTTGAGACTGTCTTACTGCACTTACTGTGATATCTGAAGTATTGTCATATTTTAGCATGTGTCGGGATTTTTCTTCCTTTTTAAGGGTGAATAATATTCCAGCATATGTTTATACAACATTTTCTTTATCCATTTACCTATTGTCAAACACTTGGATTGCTTCTACCTCTTGGTCAATTTGAATAATGCTGCTATAAATATGGGTGTACAAATATCTTTTCAAGGCTCTGCTTTTGGGTCTTTCGGGTAAGTATCTAGAAGTGAGTTTGCTGGATTATATGGTAATTCTGTTTCATTGTTTAGAGGAATTGCTGTATCATCTCCCATAGCTACTCTACCATTTTACATTTCCATTCACACAATCCTTGTTACTTTCTGGGAGTTAAAAAAAAATAACAATTCTAATGAGTGTGAAATGATAACTCATTGTGGTTTTGTTTTGAATTTCATTAATACATATAATCTTACTGTTCCCTTTTTGCCCTATATTCTCTCCCCTTGCCAGGCAAGCAATCAGTTTTCTTTTCAGACTTCTATTTGACCACTCTGGTTTATTTTTCTTCTTACATACCTCAAATCTTCATAGCACTTTCGCCACTACCATCTTATTTGATTCTTTAAGGCTAATCACTTTATTCTTCCCCTCTGAGGCAAATATGATATGCTCCATACACTCTGGAAATAGGAAACATAACCTTGCAGTATAGTGGTTAAATTATGAAAGCCAACATATATTATCAAAACAAAACCCGTGTTGTCCAAATCTTTAAATTGATGATTTCTTATTCATCTTCTTATTTGATTATACAAATGTTCTCTGGGTATTTACTTAAAATATTTTTACTGTCTTTTTCCATTACCATTTATCCCCCTATACTCTTTTCCACTTCCATAAAATGTTTTATTTTAAAATAACTTGAGACTTACAGAAAAGTTGCAAAAATTAAAGATTTCCCATTAACCCATTATGGAGTTCATTCTGGGCTTCCCATCTTGCTTATCTCTAGTTCCTAGCTCTCACTCTCCATCATATCTGTATTTATTTGTTCAGTCCCAACATGCATATAAAGTATATTCAGAATAACAAGCCTGTACTTCTGTAAGAAACAAATTTATTGACTATGGTTCAGTGTCTGTATACATTATTTTTGTCTTGAATCTCAATTTCCAGTCTGATTTGATTTTTTAAATCAATACTATATTCTTCAAACACTTGAGGATTATTCTTAATTAACAAGAGTGTTATGTAGTACCATAGATATATTGAATTCTGTCTCTTGATTCTAAGTAAAACTTGCTCTAATCCACTGAGTAATGTCTTTCACATATATTAAATGTGTCATCTTATTTATTTATATCCATGGAGATAATTCTCACAAAGCATTTCCAATGTTTCTGAATAATAATTAGGTAAAATTTTTGGTGCCAGGCACTGTCCCAGAACTCTAATTTTGTCTTCTTATTTAATCTCCTTTAAAATATTTTTTCAATTTCATTCTAGCTTCAGCTGTAGAAATAACCATTTCTGACAGTGACAGACTTTGTACAGTCAAGAGAGTGAGATTACTAGAAGGCGATGTATTTAAGTAGAGGCCAAATGATCATTTAAATAGCAAGTAAAAGGAATTCTACATAAAGTACAATTAAACATTGTATATGACTTGTTACAACTCATGTTGTAAACTCCAGTGTTGTTTAAATAAATATATTCTATAGAATGAAGATAGATAAAGTGGGATAAAATGTTATCTTTCACCTACTCTCACATTTTTCAAGACAAATTACTATGCTGATAGAGTATGTATGTACTTGGATTTAAAATTTATGTATAACTGAGAGGCACCAAGGATGCATCAAAGAATCCAGTTTGTCTCTGGAATCCACAGTGGCTGTATGTTATATGTTGAGCTCACATATGCTAAGCTATATGTGAAAGGTTAAATTATTAAATGTAGAAATTTAAGTACCTATTGATTTTTTTTTCACTAAAGCAGGAGGCTATCAATGTAAGCCTCCATACATTTCTTACAATACCATGTAAAGAAATTGATTATCTTCTTTCAGTTTTTTTATATTAAAACTAAAAATTCATTGAAGAAATCAGAATAGTCTTCCTTGTTTATATAATATTTAATAAACCTAATGAGTAAATCTCAGTACTAGTGCTAGCTGAATTATGAAAAATATTTATAAACTCAACTAATTCTGTATGGGGATGTTATTAATAAATATCAGGTTGAATTGATACTAGTATTAAAAGGAACATTGAAAAGATTAAGAGGAAAAGAACATGTAAATACTGAATAAGTTAGCAGTCTAGTGTCTTTATGTTGTATTGTTTCTCCTTTGGCCCTCAGAATGATGGCTTTTCATTATTATCATCATTTAGTTATTGCCTTTTTTATGTGAAGATCTCAAAACTTATTTTTAGAATATTATATAAGCTTCTAATATTTATAAACATTTAAGTAATATTTTAGTTCCTTATCTACTTGAAAACCCACATGAAATAAAATTAAATGAGATAATGCTCCTATGTATTAGACTTTTTCCAAAATCCAAACTTATTGCATTAGTTCAAAACATTCAGAGCACAAATTTCATTTAATTGCTTTTACACACCAGAAGGGTCTGGGAATTCTGTATTTCTAGGTTACGAATTATGCTTTTATTTTGTGGGTTGAGACATATTGATCATGGGCACCCAGACTGTATGCTTACTATCTTCAACTCAAGCACCTGACTGGGGCTGGTCAAGCAGGTGATAGAAGGGTAGAAAAAGTACAAGAGAGAGAACAATTACAATATTTTTACTCTTCCCAGTCTGTGGATTCGGAAACAGGAGATTATGTCTCAATGAAACTGACTGTGTGTTTCTGCCATTATATTAAAATAATGATAGACTTAAAGTATTAGGCAGCTACATGGACCAGGATTTCACACAATTAGAAGATATTAATACCCTGTATTCTAGTGATCAATACCCCTATTTCTTGGCCCATGACTCAGACATTTCTGTTGAAAATTCATATCCTGTAAGTAACAATTACTGCTCCCAGACTATAAAAATTTTCATTTTATTTGTCACGCCAGTGCTCATTGATATAGATAAGAGCACTAGATACTGAGCATGATTAACTACATCCAAAAGCAATTGCATATTGGCCCTGCATCATGAATGTGACCGCGTAATCAACTGGTACCTAGGAAACTCCAAGTGAATATACTCTCTCGGCAAATGAAACCATGATCCCTATGCAAAAAGTTACCCACTAATATTTAGAGGAAGGAAATAAGTTCCTTTAATCCCGCTCCCAAATAATCACATGTTCTTCGGTTTTTTAATTTTTATTTTAATTGTTGTTCAAGTACAGTTTTCTTTTACTCCCACCCCAGTCCACCCCCCTCAGTGCTCCCCACCTCCATCCCATTTCTACCCCCCGTTAGTTTTTGTCCATGTGTCCTTTATACTTGTTCCTGTGACCCCTTCCCCTTTTCCCCTGAAATTCCCGCCCCTCTCCCCTCTGGTTACTATCAGCCTGTTATCTATTTCAATGTATTTGGTTGTATTTTGCTTGCTTGTTTGTTTTGTTCCTTAGCTTCCTGTTAAAGGTGAGATTATATGCTATTTGTCTTTCACTGCCTGGCTCATTTCACTCAGCATAATGTTTTCCAGTTCCATCCATGCTGTTGCATAGGGTAGGAGCTCCTTCTTTCTTTCTGCTGCATAGAATTCCATTGTGTAAATGTACCATGGTTTTTTGATCCATTCATTTACTAATAGGCACCTAGGTTGCTTCCAGCACTTAGTGATTGTAAATTGTACTGCTATGAACATTAGGGTGCAAAGGTTCTTTTGGATTGGTGTTTCAGGGTTCTTAGAGTATAATCCTAACAGTGGAATTGCTGGGTCAAAAGGAAGATCCATTTTTAGTTTTCAGAGAAAATTCCATACTGTTTTCCATAGTGGTTGTACTAGTCTACAATCCCACCAACAGTGTACTATGGTCCCCTTTTCTCCACATCTAACAATTGTTGTTGGTTGCTTTGTTTATGATGGCCATTCTGACTGGTGTGGAGTGGTATATCACTGTAGTTTCAATTTGTATCTCACTGATAGCTAGTGATATTGAGCATCTTTTCATGTGTCTCTGGATCCTCTGTATGTCCTCCTTGGGGAAGTGTCTGTTCAAGTCCTTTGCCCATTTTTTAATTGGATTGCTTGTCTTCCTAGAGTGGATTCGTGTAAGTTCTTTACATATTTTGGAGATTAAACTCTTGTCTGAGGTATCACTGGCAAATATGTTTTCCCATATGGTTGGTTCTCTATTTATTTTAATACTGTTTTCTTTGGCTGTGCAGAAGCATTTTATTTTGATGAGATCCCATTTGTTTATTCTTTCCTTTATGTCCCTTGCTCTGGGGGACATATCAGTAAAAATGTTGCTGTGTGAAATATCTGACATTTTCCTGCCTATGTTCTCCTCTATGACTTTAATGGTGTTCTGGCTTATATTTAAGTCTTTTATCCACCGTGAATTTGTTTTTGTGTATGGTGTAAGTTGGTCTGAGTTTCAGTTTTTTGCATGTAGCTGCCCAGTTCTCCCAACACCATTTGTTGAAGAGGCAATTTTTACTCCATTTTATGTTGCTGATCCCTTTGTTGGATATTAATTGTCCATAGAGACTTGGGCTTATTTCTGGGTTCTCTATTCTGTTCCACTGGTCCATGTGTCTGTTTTTGTGCCAGTACCAGGCTGTTTTGATTACAGTGGACTTATAATACAGTTTAGTACCAGGCATTGTGATCCCTCCTACTTTGCTCTTTTTTTTCAAAAGTGCAGCAGATACTCAGAATTGTTTATGGTTCCATATAAATTTTTGAAGTGTTTGTTCTATGTCTGTGATATAAGCCATTGGTACTTTAATAGGTATTGCATTGAATCTGTAAATTGTTTTGGGTAGTATGGACATTTTGATGATGTTAATTCTTCCAATCCATGAACATGGTATGTGTTTCCATTTGTTTGTGTGTTCCTTGATTTCTTTCTTCGGTGTTGTGCAATTTTCTGCATACAGGTCTTTTACCTCTTTGGTTAGGTTTATTCCTACGTATTTTATTGTTCTTTTTGCTATATCCAATGGGATTTTTGCTTCATTTCTGCTTCTGCTGTTTCATTATTGGTATACAAAAATGCCTTTGATTTCTCGATATTGACTTTGTGTCCCGCTGTTTTGCCAAATTCATTTATTAGGTCAAGCAGTTTTTGGGTGGAGTCTATAGGATTTTCTATGTACACTATCATGTCATCTGCAAATAATGACAGTTTTGTTTGCTCCTTTCCAATTTGGATGCCTTTTATTTCCTTTTCTTGTCTGATTGTTGTGGCTAGGCCTTCCAATACTATGTTGAATAGAAGCAGTGAAAGTGGAAAACCTTGTCTTGTTCCTGGTCTAAGTAGAAAAGCTTTTAGTTTTTGCCCATTGAGAATGATGTTGGCTGTAGGTCTCTCATATATGGCCTTTATTATGTTGAGGAATGCTCCCTCTATTCCCACTTTGCTCAGTGTTTTTATCATAAATGGGTGCTGTACCTTATCAAGTGCTTTTTCCGCATCTATTGATATTATCATGTGATTTTTGTCTTTGCTTTTGTTTATGTGGTGTATTACATTTACTGATTTGTGAATATTGAACCATCCTTGCATCCCTGGGATGAATCCCATTTGGTCATGTCTTTTTAATGTATTTCTGGATGCAGTTTGCCAATATTTTGTTGAGGATTTTAGCATCTATGTTCATCAGCAATATTGGCCTGAAGTTTTCTTTCTTTGTTGTGTCTTTTTCTGGTTTTGGAATTAAGATGATGCTGGCTTCATAGAAAGAGTTTGGGAGTCTTCCATCACTTTGGACTTTTTTTGAATAGTCTGTGAAAGATAGGGGTTAGCTCTTCCTTAAATGCTCTGTAGAATTCTGCTGTGAAACCATCTGGTCCAGGGCTTGTGTGTGTCGTGAGTTTTTTGATTACTGCTTCGATTTCATCTGCTGTTATTGGTCTGTTCAGGCTTTCTGCTTCTTCTTCACTGAGTTTTGGAAGATTATATTTTTCTAGAAATGTGTCCATTTCACCTAGGTTTTCAAATTTCTTGGCATACTGTTCTTCATAGTAATTTTCTACAATCCTTTGTATTTCTGTGGTGTCAGTTGTAATCTCTCCTCTTTCATTTCTGATTGTGTTTATTTGGGTCTTCTCTCTTTTTTTCTTGATGATTCTTGATGAGCCTGCTTAAAGGCTTGTCAGTTTTATTTATCTTTTCAAAGAACCAGCTCCTGGATTCATTGATCCTTAGGATTGTGCTTTTAGTCTCTATGTCATTTAGTTCTTCTCTGATCTTGGTTATTTCCTTCCTTCTACTTGCTCTGGGCTGTCTTTGTTGTACCTCAAGTTCTTGTAGTCGTAGGGTTAGGTTGTTTGTTTGAAACGTTTCTATCTTTTTTAGGTAGGCCTGTATTGCTATGAACTTCCAGGACTGCCTTTGCTGTGTCCCATAAATTTTGAGTTGTTGTGAGTTCATTTTCATTTGTTTCCAGAAATTTTTATTTCTTCTCGAATTTCATTCTTGACCCATTCATTGTTTAATAGCAAGCTATTCAATCTCTATAATTTTGAGTGTTTGGGTTTTTTTCCCTTGGGGTTAGTTTCTAGTTTCAATCGCTTGTGGTCAGAGAAAATGCTTGGTATGATTTCAATTTTCTTAAATTTGTTGAGACTTGTTTTGTGTACTATCATGAGGTCTATCTTTGAGAATGTTCCATGTGCATTTGAGAAGAATGTGTATTTAGCTTCTTTGGGATGAGGGCCTCTATATGTATCAGTTAAGTCCATTTCACCTGGGGCTTTGTTCAATGTCACAATATCTTGGTTGATATTTTGTTTGGAAAATCTGTCCATTTTTGACAGTTGGGTGTTAAAATCCCCTACTATAATTGTGTTGCTGTCAATATCCTTCTTGAAGTCCTCTAAGATTTTCTTTATGTATTTGGGTGCTCCTACATTGGGTGCATAAATATTTACAGTGTTTATGTCTTCTTGGTGGAGTCTTCCCTTGAGTATTATGAAGTGACCTTCTGGGTCTCTCTTCATGGCCCTTTTTTTGAAATCTATTTTGTCTGATATGAGTATTGCTACCCCGGCTTTTTTTTCCAGTTCACTTGCTGGGAATATTTGTTTCCAGCCCTTTACTTTCAATTTGTTTAGGTCTTTTGTCCTGAGCAGGGTCTCTTTTAGGTAGCACATGTGTGGGTCATGCTTTCTTATTCATTCAGCTATTCTGCGTCTTTTAATTGGAGCGTTTAATCCATTTACATTTAAGATTATTATTGATAGGTTTTTATTCATTGTCGTCTTCATATATGCGTTCCTCTCTCTCTCTTTTTCCTTCCTTTCCTTAAATTAGCATGTCTTGCAGAGCTGCTTTGGTGGAGGTGTATTCTTTTAGACTTCTTTTGTCTGAAAAGCTCCTTATTTGGCCTTCTATCTTGACTGAAAGTCTTGCTGGGTAAAGTATCCTTGGTTGTAGTCCTTTGGTTCTCATTACTTGAAAGATTTCTTGTCATTCTCTTCTGGATTTGATCATTTTCATTGAGAAGTCAGTTGCTAACCTTACCGGGTCTCCTTTGTATGTTATTTCCTTTTTCTCCCTTGCTGCCTTTAACATTCTGTCTTTGTCTTGGAAGTTTGCCATTTTTATTATGATGTGTCTTGGAGTGGGCATCTTTGGGTTCCTCTTGATTGGGACTGTCTGTGTTTCTTGGATTTGTGTGACTTTTTCTCTCATCAGATTAGGGAAGTTTTCCATCATCACTTTTTCAAATAGTTTTTCTCTCCCTTTTTCTTCTTTTCCTTCTGATATCCTTATTATTTGGATATTATTACATTTCATATTGTCTTGGATTTCTCTTAATCCCTCTTCATTCTTTCTGAGCCTCTTTTCCTTTTCCTGCTCTTTCTGGGTATTTTTTTCTACTTTTTCCTCCAGCTCACTGATCCGATCTTCTGGTTAATGGAACCTGCTTTTGTTTCCTTCCACTGTGTTCTTCAGTTCAGAAATTGTATTATTCATTTCCTCTTGGCCCTTGTTGATATTTTCTATTTCCTTTTTCATGTTGATATAGTTTGCAGTGAGTTCATTGTAGTTCCCCTGTACTTTCTGGTATCTTATTGTGAGCTCATGGAACTTCCTGATAACCTGTTCTTTGAATTCAGTATCTGATAGCTGACTTGCCTCCATTTTATTTAGCATTCTTTCTGAGGCTTGCTCCTTTACTTTCATTTGGGGGTTGTTTCTTTGTCTTCCCATTGTACATGAGACTCTTCTTGTTAGCTTCAGCTTCTTAAATGGATTTGTTCTGGCTCCCAGGGTTATGGTGTGAACTGCTGTGGTAGAGTACCTGTGAGATTCAGTGGTGCAGTCTCCTTTGGGTATCCTGGTGTTCACCACTTCCACCCACTCTTTTTTTGAACAGTTGTGGGGGGAGGCAAAATGGGTTAATACAGCAGGAGAGTATTCTATGATATTTACAGTAGCAGCCAGTATATGAGAGATAGGAGATCTTTTGGCTCAGTATAGTGTTAACCATGATCTTCAACCCATCTAGCCACTTTTAAGAAAGGATGAGAAGAAGATAAGACTCTTGTTGGGAGAGAAGGGTTGTGAGTTGGATCTAGAAAGCAGTGAGGTTGTGGGAGGTCAGATTGTGGGGTAAGGTCAGAATAAAGGATAGTCAATAGGTGTAGTGTGTGAGAGAATAGAGTTAACCTCCACAATAACAGAATTCACGAGACTGTGACTTGACCTAATATCTGGGAAGGGTGCTGTGAGTTATTTACAATTGTGTGGAACAGTAATTATTTACAATAATATTAGAGCAACACTCATATGTCAGAATCTATATGATCTGAATAACAAGAACAGGGGGTATAGGACTTTGAGTAGTGTGCTGATGGAACACAAGTGACGTGAAGGACAGTAAATTAGCACTGCATTGTGGAAGAGAGAACAGGGGAATCCTGTTAAATGGTACAATATAACCCACAAAGCAAAGAAGACTGTACAGGAAGAAGGGGGATACAAAAATACTATTAAAATAAAAGAGGTAAGAAGAATGAAAAAAATAATAATAATACAAATATGCAGCAACTTGCAATTTCCCTGCAATAGCCAAGTGAAATTTGTTTCACTGTCTCAGCTGTTGGGTTGCCCCCTCTTTGAGTCCACCTCAGGTCCTTTCACAGTTCCAAGTTTTTCCTCACTTGTGAGTATTTAAAAAAAAAAAAAAGGCAGGAGAAGGGAGAAAGAACAGATAAAATTGGAAAGAAAGGATGAAGAACACTTGTTGGTTCCAAACTGGCAAACCAGTTTTTCTGTATTGCTGGCTGCAGGAGGTTGGGGCATGATTGGTGTGGTTTCTCCCTTCTCAATGTTTACTCAGTCTACCTTGCAAGTACTGTCCCAAGAGCTAGTCTGGCTCCTTTCCCCAATATCTTAGAAGGGGAGATCTGGGTTTTCTTCAGAGTGCTTTTCTCCCCATGGTTATCGCTGTAGGCTGGGGTGCAGGGGTGCCCGCTCGGCTAGGCTGCCTCAGTCCTGCAGGTTTGGGCATGAACCCTTCCCAGTGCTATGGGGGAATCCAGTGCCTTCTGCATAATCTCGGGATCTGTGCCCGGCTGAGTGTGGAGTCAGCTGTGGGGCTGTCACAGCAGATTCCCCAAACAGTCCCACTGTTTGATAAATTCTACTTATTCAAGCCTGCCACCCTGTGTAGCCCAATTCTCCAGCCAGACCAGTGACAAAGGGGGGTCAGTGCCCGTGACTGCCTGTCTCTCAGCTCTCCCGAGCTGGTGACCACTGGTGACCACAGACTCCATGGTGATCACCACCCCCCTGCATCTTGCCTCTTCATCCTTATTCCCCTCTCTGCGACCAGAACTCTCCCGGTGTTGCTCAGACCCTGCTTGGTCACAGAGGGAGGGAGTAGTTGACCCAGATCTCTCCCAAGGACTCTGTGGCAGGCCCTCCATTTTCGAGGAGTCTGTGGTAGAGCTGGTGCCAGCTCCAGGCTCCCACCCAGGGGCTGCAGCTGCCCCATCCCCATGCTGGTCCCCAGGACCTTACTGTCCTGAAATATTCTTCTTACCATCTGGTTTCTGGTTTTTCAGTGTCTGCTATAATTTTGGGACTTTTATTTTCAAATACACTGGGGTACCGTTGGATGTCTGCTCTGTTCCTCCGTGGATTACCCAGGTTTTCCTCCTGTGTGTAGGGGAGAGTGAAATTCGCTCCCTCCTACTCTGTCACCATCTTCCCTACCCTTGAATTTTTTTAAAAATATGCCCATCTTGGTGTCTATCAATACCTTCACAAGAAACTTAGAAGCCCATTATACAAAAGTTTAGACACATTCTAACTCATGATTTTCAAGTTGGGATGGCAAATAATACAGCAATTTTAATGACACTAGGGAAAAAGTCAAATAAAATGCATAAATATTTTTAACATATCAAAGAGCCTCCACTGAAGTGATCTACAATGAATTGATCACAATGGCTCAAAAAACTTTAGCCATGATTCAATTTAAATTAATAGATGGGGAAAGATCCATGATGAAATATAAAGATAGAGTAAAGACAAGATGCAAAATTATATATACTGCTACCTCAGGTGTATATTTTTAAAAAGGTGTAAGACAGTAAAGGAAGAACTAGAGGGCAATAGGCAAAAATATTAACAATGGTTGCCCAAGGTAATTTTTTCTCCTTTAAAATCACTTTAAAAAATATTTCCCTTTTCTACAAGAAGCATACAGATTATTAGTAGAAGTTAGAAGATTAATAGAAAAAGTGTGTAACGGAAAAATATATGTATTTAAAGAGTGTATTAGCACAAAGACTGTAATTTAACCTGACCCCTAAAAGTTTAGAAAACTAGTTTCTACTAAACAATTTTAAAATATGACTGAAGCCCAGAAGTCAAGAATACCAGGTTCCAGTCCCAATTGTCTCACTGTCAGCCCTGTGGCTTCAACAGGCCACAAGCTCTTGGCTTCAGTGAATTTTTTTAAAACTCTTTCAATGTGTTTACCCATTTCATAATGGCTGATTTACAAGCACACCTGACCATACCATGCTGAGTGTTCAGCATTTTTTGACTAAAAACAGCATAACCCCAATGCCTCACTCTCCCTATTCACCCAATGTCACCACAGCAACTTTCTTTTTGTTTCCCCAGGTGAAAAATGTTTCCCAGAAAAAAGTTTCTTTTTGTTTCCCCAGATGAAAAAAAGTCTCCAAAGGGAAACGTTTTGCTAATGTGGAAGAGGTGAAACAAAAAAATGGCAGAAGCACTAAAAGGCATCAACATCAACAAGTTCAAAACTATTTTGAGCAGTAGAAAAAGAGTCTCATTAGGTGTATTGCATCAAATGGAGAGTACTTTGAAGGCAACTGAAGTTTAAACATGTAAGTACACAATTTTTATAAGTAAATCCCAGGGTTTTGGGGTACCCCTTCATACATGATATCTATAAGAGATCACCTCAGAAAAAATGATACATACAAACTGAAAGTGAAGGGATGGAAAAATATATTCCATGCAAAGGGAGACCAAAAAAAAAGCTAAGGTAGCAATACTTCAATGGACAAAGTATACTTCAAAACAAAAGCCTTAACAAAAGACAAAAAGGTTATGATATAATACTAAAGGGACAGATGTAATTAAATGATATAACCCTTGTATTATACATGCACCCAATAAAGGAGCACTTAAATAATAAAAATAATATTGGTGAGCATTAAGAGAGATATCAAGAGCAATACAGTCATAATAGGGGATTTTAACACCCAACTGACATCAATGGGTTGATTATCCAGACAAAAAAAAATCAACAATTTCACAGTGACCTTAAATGACATAATGAATTGGATGAATTTAATTGATATTTAGAGAAAATTTCATCCCAATGCAATAGAATATACATTTCTCTAGTGCACATGGAAGATTCTCAAATATGAACCATATTTTATTTATTTCTTTTAAATATGTTTTTATTTATTTATTTATTTATTTATTTATTTATTTATTTATTTATTAGAGAGAGGAAGGGAGGGAGAAAGAGAGGGACAGAAACATCAATGTGTGGTTGCCTTTTGCATGCCCCATACCGAGGACCTTGCAACCCAGGCATGTGCCCTAGATTGGGAATTGAGCCAGTGATCCCTTGGTTCAGAGGCAGGTGCTCAATCCACTGAGCCACACCAGCCAGGGCTCAAATATGGACCATTTTTTAGAACACAAAACATGTTTTAATAAATTCAAGAAGATTAAAATCATATCAAGCATTTTCTTTGACAGCAAAGAGATTAAACTAGATATAAATTGCAATAAAAATCTGAAAATCTTTCAGACACATGGAAGATAAATAGCATTAAAAATGAATGTGTTGGGGTGAAGATGGTGGCTTGGTAAGAGGGAGCAGACTCCACTTCTCCTACACACAGGAGAGAAACCAGGCCAATCTACGGAGGAACAGAGCAGACAGCCAACAGTACCACAACATATGTGAAGATAGGAGATAAAAAATTGTAGCAGACATTGAAAAATCAGATGGTAAGGGGACTACTTTGGGACTATAGAGGTCTAGAGATCAGTGCAGGGAGAAGGGAGGCTGCAACCCTGGCTCATGGCCAATTGGGCCCACCGTAGGGAGCTGGGTCAGCACTCCCTCCCTGGCAAGGCAGGGTTCAAGCAGCACTGGGGGGAAGCCTGGATGCTTGAAATTTTAGAGAGCAATTTCAAGGACTGAGCTGCAAACACACAGAGGCTGTGAGCACCCATGCACAGACCTGGAAAGAGTGTGCGCCCAAGTGATGTGACCAGAGATGGCCCTGCCGGGCGCGCCCGCAACCCAGGGAGAGAGAGCTTTGTAGAGCACCCGGGGACCATGCCGGGATCCAGAGAGAGAGTGCGCATCTTGGGTGACTGGGAGCCTGCACCTGGTAAACCCAGAGCGGGCGCCCGCGTGGCGAGAGACTGTGAGAGGGCTTGATAAACCTGGGTAGCCAGAGAACGTGAGACGGCTCAAATAAACCCAGAGTCTGCGGGCGCACACTGCCCAAGACCAGAAGACAGCTCAGATAAACCCAGAGTGGTCACGCATGTGGCAAGAGACCGTGAGAGGGCTCCATAAACCTGGGAGGTCAGAGAACGCTAGAGGGCTGGGATAAGCTCAGAGTGGGTGTGCCCACGGACTGAAACCAGGAGACAAGGCACCCAGAGACCACATCTATAAACCCGCTACTCAGACTGCTGCAGCCAGCAAGAACAGAAAAACTGGTTTGACCAGTTTGAAACCAGCAAGAGTTTTATTTTATTTTATTTTTATTCTTTTTTCTTTTTTCCTTCTTTTCCTGGTGTGTGTGTGTGTGTGTGTGTGTGTGTGTGTGTTTATTTGTCTGATTTTTCTACAGAAATTTTTTATATTTTAATTTTTATTTTTATGTCTTAACGCTTTTTGCCTCTTTCCTTCTTTTATTCCTTCTTCCTTTCTTTCCAATTTTATCTCTTCTACATTTCTTACTCTGCTTTTTTTTTAATATGCACAAATGAGACAAAGAAAACCAGAACTGTAAAAAGACCAGAGTTGGTCCCAAAGAGAGCACACCCTAACAGTTGAGACAGACAAATTTCACTTTGCTATTACAAGGAAACTGCAAGATACTGCATATCTGCACCATTATTTTTACCTTATTCTTACATCTTTATTTGAGTAATATTTTGGTATTCCTCTTTCTTCTGTTCAGTCTTCTTTGTTTCGCTGGGTATATTGTATTGATTGACAGGTTTTTGCCCTGTTCTTTCAGTTATAGTGTATTGTTAATTTACTGTCCTTCACTTCAACTGTGTTCCATTAGCACACTACTGAAGGTCTGACACTCCTTATTCTTGGTATCCAGATTCCATAGATTCGGTCATATGATTGTTGCTCTAATATTATTGTAAATAATAGCTGTTCCATACTATTGTAAATACTACACAACACCCCTCCCAGATCCTACCCCACTTCACGGTTTTCTGAACTCTATGACTGTAGCAGTTAACTCTATTCTCTCACTCACTACACCTATTTACTACCCTTTATTCTCACCTTACCTCAGAATCTGACATCTCACAACCTCACTGTCTTCTAGATCTAACTCACAACCCTTCCCTCCCCAACAAGACACATACCTTCATTCCACCGTTTCTAAAAGGTGACTTGATGGGTGGTATATCATGGCTAATACTACACATAGCCAAAGGATTCCCTATCCCTTCTTTACCAGCTGCTACTGTAAATAACATAGAATACTCTCTTGCTGTCTTAAACCATTTACCCTTACCCCTCCAACTGATCAAAAAGAAGAATAGGTGGAAGCAGTGAAACCAGGATACCCAAAGGAGACTGCACCACTGAACCTCACAGGCACTCGATCACAGAAGCTCACACCATAAACCGAGGGAGCCAGAACAGATCAATTTGAGAAGCTGAGGGTAATAAGAAGAATCTCACAAACAGTGGGAACAACAAAGAAACAATCTCCAAATGAAAGGAAAGGAGCAAGCCTCAGAAAAAATGCTAAATGAAATAGAGTCAACTCAACTATCAGATGTTGAGTTCAAAGCAATGGTTACCAGGAAGATCCATGAGCTCACAACGAACTAACAGAAACTACAAGGAAACTACAATGAACTCGTTGCAAACTATATCAATATGAAAAAGGAAATAGAAAATATCAACAAGGGCCAAGAGGAAATGAAGAATACAATATCTGAACTAAAGAACACAGTGGAAGGAATCAAAAGCAGGATTGATGAAGCAGAAGATCAAATCAGTGAGCTGGAGGACAAAGTAGAAAAAAATACCCAGAAAGAGCAGGAAAAGGAAAAGAGGCTCAGAAAGAATGAAGAGGAATTAAGAGAAATACAACACAATATGAAACGTAATAATATCTGAATAATAGAGATACCAGAAGGAGAAGAAGAAGAAAAAGGGATAGAAAACCTATTTGAAAAAGTAATGATGGAAAACTTCCCTAATCTGATGAAAGAAAAAGTCACACAAATCCAAGAAATACAGACAGTCCCAATCAAGAGGAACCCAAAGAGGCCCACTCCAATACACATCATAATAAAAATGGCAAAATTCAAAGACAAAGAGAGAATCTTGAGAAAAAGGAAATAACATACAAGGGAGACCCGATAAGGTTAGCAACTGACTTCTCAATGGAAATGCTCCAAGCCAGAAGAGAACTGCAAGAAATATTCGAAGTTATGAGAACTGAAGGACTAAACGAAGGATACTTTATCCAGCAAGGCTCTTAATCAAGATAGAAGGCCAAATAAGGAGCTTTTCAGACAAAAGAAATCTAAAAGAATACACCTCCACAAAACCTGCTTGGCAAGACATTCTAAAGCGTCTGCTTTAAGAAAAGGAAGGAAAACACACACACACACACACACACACACACAGAGAGAAACACAGTTACAAAGATGACAATGAATAATAACCTATCAATAATAACCTTAAATGTGAATGGATTAAATGCTCCAATTAAAAGACATAGAATAGCTGAATGAATAAGAAAGCATGACCCACATATATGCTGCTTAGAAGGGATCCACTTCAGGACAAAAGATCTACACAGATTGAAAGTAAAGGGCTGGAAACAATTGTTTCAAGCAAATGGACAGGAAAAGAAAGCCAGGGTAGCAATACTTATATCAGACAAAATAGACTTCAAAAAAAAGACCATAAAGACAGACCCAGAAGGTCATTCATAATACTCAAGGGAAAACTCCACCAAGAAGACATAAACATTGTAAATATTTATGCACCCAATGTAGGAGCACCCAAATACATAAAGAAAATCTTAGAGGACTTCAAGAAGGATATTGACAGCAACACAATTATAGTAGGGGATTTTAACACCCAACTGTCAAAAATGGACAGATTTTCCAAACAAAATATCAACCAAGATATTGTGACATTGAACAAAGCCCTAGATGAAATGGACTTAACAAAGCCCTAGATGATATAGAGCTCTTCATCCCAAAGAAGCTAAATACATATTCTTCTCAAATGCACATGGAACATTCTCAAAGATAGACCTCATGATAGGACATAAAACAAGTCTCACAAATTCAAGAAAATTGAAATCATATCAAGCATTTTCTCCCACCACAAGGGACTGAAACTAGAAACTAACCCCAAGGGAAAAAACCCCAAACACTCAAAATCATAGAGATTGAATAGAGATTGAACCTCTTAAACAGTGAATGGTTCAAGAATGGAATTTGAGAAAAAGCAAAAAGTTTCTGGAAACAAATGAAAATGAACTCACAACAACTCAAAATTTATGGGACAGAGCAAAGGCTGTCCTGAGAGGGAAGTTCATAGTAATACAGGCCTGCATAAAAAAGATAGAAACATTTCAAACAAACAACCTAACCCTATGCCTACAAGAACACACGAAACAACAATAAAGACAGGCCAGAGCTAGTAGAAGGAAGGAAATAACCAAGATCAGAGAAGAATTAAATGACATAGAGACTAAAAGCACAATTCTTAGCATCAATGAATCCAGGAGCTGGTTCTTTGAAAAGATAAATAAAACTGACAAGCCTTTAAGCAGGTTCATCAAGAAAAAAAGGGAGAGGACCAAAATAAACACAATCAGAAATGAAAGAGGAGAGATTACAACTGACACCACAGAAATACAAAGGACTGTAGAAAATTACTATGAAGAACTGTATGCCAAGAAATTTGAAAACCTAGGTGAAATGGACACATTTCTAGAAAAATATAATCTTCCAAAACTCAGTGAAGAAGAAGCAGAAAGCCTGAACAGACCAATAACAGCAGATGAAATTGAAGCAGTAATCAAAAAACTCCCGACACACACAAGCCCTGGACCAGATGGTTTCACAGCAGAATTCTACAGAGCATTTAAGGAAGAGCTAACCCCTATCTTTCACAGACTATTCAAAAAAAGTCCAAAGTGATGGAAGACACCCAAACTCTTTCTATGAAGCTAAGATCATCCTAATCCCAAAATCAGATAAAAGAGACAACAAAGAGAGAAAACTTCAGACCAATATCATTGATGAACATAGATGCTAAAATCCTTAACAAAATATTGACAAACTGCATCCAGCAATACATTAAAAAGATCATACACAATGACCAAATGGGATTCATCCCAGGGATGCAAGGATGGTTCAATATTCTCAAATCAGTAAATGTGGTACATCACATGAACAAAAGCAAAGACAAAAATCACATGATAATATCAATAGATGTGGAAAAAGCACTTGATAAGGTACAGCCCCCATTTATGATAAAAACACTAAGCAAAGTGGGAATACAGGGAGAATTTTTCAACATAATAAAGGCCATATATGAGAGACCTACAGCCAACATCATTCTCAATGGGCAAAAACTACATCTTTTTCACTAAGATCAGGAACAAGACAAGGGTGTCCACTTTCACCACTTCTATTCAACATAGTATTGGAGTCCTAGCCACAGCTAGAACTTCCAGATTAGACAAGAAAAGGAAATAAAAGGCATCCAAATTGGAAAGGAGCAAACGAAACTGTCATTATTTGCAGATGACATGATAGTGTACATAGAAAATCCTATAGACTCCACCTAAAAACTGCTTGACCTAATAAATGAATTTGGCAAAACAGCGGGACACAAAGTCAATATTGAGAAATCAAAGGCATTTTTGTATACCAATAATGAAACAGCAGAAGCAGAAATGAAGCAAAAATCCCATTTGATATATCAAAGAGAAAAGTAAAATACATAGGAATAAACCTAACCAAAGAGGTAAAAGACCTGTATGCAGAAAATTACACAACACCGAAGAAAGAAATCAAGGAACACACAAACAAATGGAAACATATACCATGTTCATGGATTGGAAGAATTAACATCATCAAAATGTCCATACTACCCAAAACAATTTACAGATTCAATGCAATACCTATTAAAGTACCAATGGCTTATATCACAGACATAGAACAAACACTTCAAAAATTTATATGGAACCATTAATGACCCTGAATATCTGCTGCACTTTTGAAAAAGAGCAAAGTAGGAGGGATCACAATACCTGATATTAAAGTATATTATAAGGCCACTGTAATCCAAACAGCCTGGTATTGGCACAAAAACAGACACATGGACCAGTGGAACAGAATAGAGAACCCAGAAATAATATTTGACAAAGGGGGCAGCAACATAAAATGGAGTAACAATTGCCTCTTCAACGAATGGTGTTGGGAGAACCGGACAGCTACGTGCAAAAAACAGAAACTAGAGTACAAACTTACACCATACACAAAAATAAATTTAAGGTGGATAAAAGACTTAAATATAAGTTGAAACACCATTAAAGTCATAGAGGAGAACATAGGCAGGAAAATCTCAGATATTTCACGCAGCAACATTTTTACTGATATGTCCCCTGGAGCAAGGGACATAAAGGAAAGAATAAACAAATGGGATTTCATCAAAATAAAAAGCTTCTACATGGCTAAAGAAAACAGTATTAAAATAAAAAGAGAATCAAATGTATGGGAAAACATTTGCCAATGATATTTCAGACAAGAGTTTAATTTCCTAAATATATAAAGTACTTCCATGACTCTATTCTAAGAAGACAAGCAACCCATTAAAAAATGGGCAAAGGACTTGAACAGACACTTCCCCAAGGAGGACATACAGAGGATCCAGAAACACATGAAAAGATGCTCAATATCACTAGCTATCAGAGAGATACAAATTAAAACTACAGTGATATACCACCGCACACCAGTCAGAATGGCCATCATTAACAAAGCAACAAACAAGTGTTGCAGAGGTTGTGGAGAAAAGGGACCCTAGTGCACTGTTGGTGGAATGAAAAACTGGTACAACCACTATGGAATACACTATGGAATTTTCACAGAAAACTAAAAATGGAACTTCCTTTTGACCCAGCAATTCCACTGCTAGGATTATACTCTAAGAACCCAGAAAGACCAATCCAAAATATCCTATGCACCCCAATGTTCATAGCAGCACAATTTACAATCACTAAGTGCTGGAAGCAACCTAGGTGCGCACCAGTAAATGAATGAATAAAAAAATTATGGTACATATACACAATGGAATTCTATGCAGCAGAAAGAAAGAAGGAGCTCCTACCCTATGCAACAGCATGGATGGAACTGGAAAACATTATGCTAAGTGAAATAAGCCAGGTGGTGAAAGACAAATACCATATGATCTCACCTTTAACAGGAAGCTAAGGAACAAAACAAACAAGCAAGCAAAATATAACCAAAGACATTAAAATAGAAAACAGGCTGACAGTAACCAGAGAATGGAAAGGGGAGGGAATTTCAGGGGAAAAGGAGAAGGGGTCACAGGAACAAATATAAAGACACATGGACAAAAACTAAGAGGGGTGGAAATGGGAGGGAGGTGGAGAGCACTGTGGGAGGTGGACTGGGATCAGAGTAAAAGACAGAAAACTGTACTTGAATAACAATTTTAAAATTTTTTAAATAATGAATGAGTTAACAAATAAGATTAAGGAAGAAATCAAAAGTTACCTGCTAATACCTGAAAATGGACATACAGCAACCCCAAATCAAAGGGTCCCAGAGAAAGAAGTCATGAGAAGGATGTTCATAGCATTACAGGCCTATCTTATGAAGCAAGAAAAAATCCCTCAATATCAAACTACAGTACAAGGCTATCGTAATTAAAATGGGCTGGTACTGGCATAAGAGCAGACATATAGATCAATGGAACATAACAGAGAGCCCAGAAATCATCCCACACCTTTATGGTCATGTAATATTTGACAAAGGATGCAAGAACATACAACAGAATAAAGATAGTGTCTTCAATATATGATGTTGGAATATTTGGACAGGTACATTAAAAAATAATAAAACCAAACCACCAATTTATACTGCACACGAAAGTAAACTAAAAATAAATTAAAACCTAAATGTAAGCCATAAAGCCATGTAAATCCTAGAAAAAAACATATGTAGTAAAAATCTCAGACATTTCTAATAGTAATATTCTTGCCAATTTGTCTCCTAAGGCAAGGAAAACAAGAGAAAAAAAAATAAACACATGGAACTACATCAAACAAAAAACTACATGACAATAAAAAAAATCAACAAAATGAAAAAAGGAACACACCACATGGGAGAACATATTCACCAATAGTATGTCTGATAAGGGGTTAATTTACAAGATACATAAAGGCCACATACAACTCAAAACCAAGAAGACAAACTATCCAAATTAATAAATGGGTAAAAGACCTGAATAGACACTTTTCCAAAAAGGATATATAGATGGCCAAACAGCATATGAAAAAAATTCTCAGTATCACTAATCATCAGAGAAATGCAAATCAAAACTTCAATGAGATACCAATGAATAGTTACCATCAATAACTCAACAAACAATGAGTACTGGCAAGGATGTGGCAAATAATGAACCTTAGTTCACTTTTGGTCAAAATCCAGATTGGTGCAGTCACAGTGAAAAACTGTGGAGTTTCCTCAAAAAATTAAAAATGGAACTGCCTTTTGACTCAGCAATCCCTCTTCTGGAAATATATCCCAGGAATCCGGAAATACCAATCAGAAAGGATATATGCACCCATATGTTCATAGCAGTATGATTTACAATAGCCAAGACCTGGAAACAGGCTATCAGTAAATAAGTGGATTAAAAAGTTGTGGTACATTTATACATAGAATGCTATATGACTATAAAAAAGAAGGAAATCTTACCTTCTGAAACAGCATGGATGGACTTGGAGATTATTATGCTAGGTGAAATAAGCCTATGAGAGAAACACAAATACCCTATGATCTCATTTATATGTAGAATCTGATTAACATAGTAGAAACAGAGGAATGCATACATGTAACAGACTGACAGCTGTTAGAGTAATGGGGCTGGGGAGAGACTGGAAAGAAGAAGGTGAAGGGATTAGCCAAAGAACACAAATTCATTACTCGTGGATACAAACAAGTGTATGGTGATGGCCAGAGGAAAGGTGGTATGGAGGATTGGTGGAGGCTGCAAAGGGGTGAAAAGTGGGACATATGTATTAGTGTCAGCAAAAAGAAAAAAAATAGTAATAAAGTAGAAGAAATGAGAAAAATAAAAATGAAGAAACTAATGTGAGCTCTCTGTAGAATTTATACAAGCATAAGTTTTATTTTGGTGCTTAGAGTAATAAATATTATTTTTTTATTTAAAAAACAGAAGAATCTTAAATAAACAATCTAACCCTATACATAAAAATGTGGAAAAAAAAAACAAAGCTCTGCATGAGTAGAAGAAAAAAAATAATGAAGATTGAAGTAAAAACAAATAACGTAGAGAAAAAAAGACAACATAAAAAATCAAGAAAACCAAGAGCTAATTCTTAGAAAAAGTACAAGATTGAAAACTTTAACCAGATTCATAAAGAAGAAAAAGGGGACTGAAATAAATAAAATCAGAAATGAAAAAGGAAAATTAACTGACACCACAGATATACAAGGTGTCCGGAAAGTATCCAGCCTCATGCTGTGCAAAATACATACATTTATAGAAGATAAAAGAAACATTGTATATAGGACTATGATGCCTCAGTACCCTTCAAAGTTATGATCTTCTTGAGGAAATCTGGTTCATTGGTAGCAGATTGAATCAAGTCATTAACAACCGCAGCAAAATGTTTCTTCTGCTCTGGTAGCAAAGCCACACAACAAATTTTGCCATGACATGTTTCATGCCATCATGCATCAAAATATTGGACACAGTAGTTTTTGGAATCCCAGGTCAGCTTCTAGTTCTCTCAGTGTCTAGCACCAATCTTTGTTGATTGCAGCCCATAAATGTTCAACATTTTCAGGTGTTGTGCTTGTTGCAGGACTTCCAGAATGTGGATCACTTTCAACAGATTCTCAACTACTTCTGAAGCATTTGTGTCACACTTTTATTTGCACTGTACTCACTGCATCATCCCTAAAAGCCTTCTGAATCATCTGAATAGTTTCTGCAGAGAAATGGTCAAGCTTAACACAAGATTTGATGCAAATTTATTGCCCTACTCCTTCAGTTAGTTTGAATGCAACAGCCACATGGTACACATGCTTACTCAACTGTGTCTGCCACACCCACTCATTAGTAGAGCGAAGTCTTCATTGTTTACACATATGCATTCCAGTGCAGTCTTATTGGCTGCCAGGTTACATTGAAGTCATGCAAACCATTTTCATTACATTAACAATGGCTGGACTTTCCTGGACAGTCCTCATATATATGTATATGTATATGTATATGTATATGTATATGTATATGTATGTGTATGTGTATGTGTATGTGTATGTGTGTGTGCATGTGCATGTGTATATGCATGTGTATATGCATGTGTATATGTATATAAATGATTGTAAGAAAATAATATGAACAACTATATCCCCACTGATTTGACAACCTGGGTAAAATGGATAAATAGCTAGAAACATAACATCAAGAAACATGTATAAAGGACCCATGGACAAAGACAACATGTGGGGGGAAGAGTGAATGTGGGAGGTGGGGGTGGGTAAGCAGGGGGAGGGTTGGGGGGGAGATGGGGACAACTGTAATTGAACAACAATTAAAATTTTTAATAAAAGAAACATAATCTTCCCAACTGAATCAGGAAGAATCAGAAAACTTGAATAGACTGATTACAAATAATGAAATTGAATCAGTAGTCATAAAAACATCCAACAAACAAAAGTCCTGACTGGATGGCTTCAAAGGAGAATTTCACCAAACAGTCAAATAAAACTAACACCTGTCCTTCTCAAATTATTCCAAGAAATTCAAGATAAGCCAAAACTGCCGAGTTCACTTTACAAGGACATCATTATTCTAATTCCAAAACTTGATAAAGACATTACAAAGAAAGAAAAGTATAGAGCATAATATCCCTGATGTACATGGATGGTAAAATCCTCAACAAAATATTAGCAAGCCAAATCTAGCAATATATGAAAAAGTTCACACATCATGATCCAATATATTTATTCCAGTGCTTCAAGGTTGGTACAATATCCACAAATCAATAAATATACACCACATAGACAGTATAAAAATTACATGATCATATCAATTAGATGCAGAAAAAGCATTTGATAAATTGTAGCACCTGTTTATGGTAAAAACTTTCAGCAAAGTGGGAATAGAGGCATCATACCTCAACATACCAAAGGCTGCATACAACAAAGCAACAGCCAACATCATACTCAATGGGCAAAAACAAGAAGCATTTTCTTTAAAATTAGGAACAAAACAGTTATGTCCCCTTTCACCAGTCTTATTTACATAGTACTGGAAGTTCTAGCCACAGCAATCAGACAAGAGAAACAAATAAAAGGCATCCAAATTGAAAAGGAGGAAGTAAAACTGTCATTATTCACAGTAGACATGATACTGTACACAGAAAACCTTCGAGACTAAATAAAAGTAGTATATTAAATGAATGAATTAATCAATGTAGCAAGACACAAAATTAATATTCAGAAATTGATGAACTATCAGAAAGAGAACTTAAGAAAACAGTAATGACCCATCAGAAAGAGAACTTAAGAAAACAATTCCAGAGGGGAAAAGAAAACAAATTTAACCAAGGAGGTAAAAGACCTGTACTCAGAAAATTATAAGACACTAAAGAAAGAAATCAAGAAAGATACAAATAAGTGGAAGCACATACCATGTTCATGGACTGGAAGAATTAACATCATTAAAATTCCACACTACTCAAGGTAATTTCTATGAATCTGCCAATGGCATATCTCACAGATCTAAAACAAATATTTCAAAACTTATATGGAAACAAAAAAGACCCATATAACCTCAGCAATATTGAGAAAGAAAACAAAGTTGGAGGTATCACCATACCTAATATCAAACTATGCTGTGAGGCCATAATAAACAGAACAGCATGGTGCTGGCATAAAAACAGATACATTGTCAACATAACAGAATAGAAAGCCCCAAAATAAACCCACAACATTATGTTAAGTAAACATTTGACAAGAGACAAAAGAACATACAGTGGACTCTCTTCAATAAATGGTTTTGGGAAAATTGGACAGATAAATGCAAAAAATGCAACTAGATGACCAGTTTCCACCATATACAAGAATGAACTCAAAATGGATTAAAGAATTAAATGTAAGTCATAAAACCATTAAAATTCTAGAAGAAATCACAGGTAGTAAGATTTCCGACATCTCTCATAGCAATATTTTTGCTGCTATAACTCCTCCATCAAGAAAAACAAACAAAAATATTAAACAAATGAGACTACATCAAACTAAAAGACACTGCACAGCAAAAGAAACCATAATAATCAATATTAAAAGGGAATCCACTGAATAAAAGGACATTTTTGCCTAACAATACATCTGATGACAGGTTAATTTCAAAAAATATATACAGAATTTATACAACTCAATACCAAGAACAGAAGCAACCCAATTATAAAATGAATGAAAGGTCTGAGTAGACAATTCTCCAAACAGGACATACATGTAGCCAATAGACATAAGAAAAAGTGCTCATTGTAACTAATTATCAGAGAGATGCAAATTAAAACCACAATGAGAACACCTCCTGCCTGTCAGGTTCGTTACCATCAACAAACAACAAATGTTAGCAAGGATGTGCAGAAAAGAAACTCTAGTGTACTGCTGGTGGGAATGTAGACTGGTGCATCCACTATGGGAAACAGTGTGGAGTTTCCTCAAAATATAAAATGCAACTGCATTTTTACTCAACAATCCCACTTCTGAAAATATATCTGAAGAAATCTGAAATATTAATTTGAAAGAATATATGCACCCCTATTTACAGACTCAAAGGATCTAAGCAAAATGGAAATAAACAATCTATTAGATGCAGAGTTCAAAACACTGGTTATAAGGATGCTCAAGGAACTTAGTGAGGACCTTAATAGCATAAAAAATATCCCGTCATGAAGCAGGGTTCACTAATTGAAATAAAGAACAATTTACAGAGAAACAATCATAGACTGGGTGAAGCTAAAATTCAAATCAATGACTTGAAACATATGGAAGCAAAAAAAAAAAACCCAATTAATCAGAACAAGAAGAAAAAAGAATAAAAAAAATGAGGATAGTGTAAGCAGCCTTAGGGACAGCTTTAAGCATTCCAACATTTGTATCACAGGAGTGCCAGAAGGAAAAGAGAGAAAGAGCAAGAAATTGGAAATTTGAAAAAAATAATGAAAAGAAAACTTCCCTAATTTGGTGAAGGAAATAGACATGCCAGTCCTGGAAGCACAGAGAATCCCAAAGAAGGATGCAAAGAAGACCACACCAAGACACATCATAATTAAAATGCCAAAGATGAAAGATAACAGAGAATCTTAAAAGGCACAAGAGAAAATAAGTTAAGTTACCTACAAGGGAATTCCGATAAGATGATCAGTTGATTTCTCAAAAGAAACTTTGCAGGCTTGAAAGGGTTGGCAAGAAATATTCAAACTCATGAAAAGCAGTGACCTATAGTTAAGATTTCTCTACTCAGAAAAGAAATCATTTAGAATCAAAGGGCAGATAAACAGCTTCCCAGACAAGAAAAGCTGAAGGAATTCAGTATTGCCAAGCCATTGTTCTATGAAATATAAAAGAGACTTATTTAAGAAAAAAGACTATCAAAACTATACATATATACCAACAATTGAGTCTGAAAAACAAACTAAACAAACAAGAATAACAGAGACAGAATCATGAATACACTGAGCATTTTGATGGATGCCAGAATAGGTGAAGAGGTGAGGAAACTATGAAGTACAAATAGGTAGTTACGGAAACTACAAATAGGTAGTTTACACGGCGATGTAAATTGTAGTATAGGAAATGGAGTGGCCAAAGAACTTATAAACATGACCCATGGACATTAACAATAGTGTGAGGATTGCCTAGAAAGCAGTAGCTGCCAGGTAGAGGGTTGCATAGGGGGAAAATTGGGACAACTCTAATAGCATAAAAAAATAAATGGAAGCATATACTGCATTCATGGATTGGAAAATTAATATCATTAAAATGTCCATACTACTTAAAGCAATCTTTAGCTTGAATACAATTCCTATTAAAATACTAAAAGGCATATTTCACAGATCTAGAACAAATATTCAAAAAATTTATATGGAATTGAAAAGGACCCTGAGTAGCCTCAGCAATCTGATAAAGAACAAAGTCAGAGGGATCATAATATCAGATATCAAACTATACTACAAGGCCACTGTAATCAAAACATTCTGGTATAGGCATAAGAACAGATACATAGATCAATGGAACAGAATAAACATCCAGAAATAAACCAATGGCTCTGTGGTCAATTAATATTTCACAAAGGGGTCACAAGCATACAATGGAGTAAAAATAGACTCTTTAATAAGGTGTTGGGAGAAATGGACAGGTACATACAAGAAAATAAAACTAGACCACAAACTTACACCATATACCAGATGAACCCAAAATGGATTAAAGACTTACATAAATATAAATTGTGACACTATAACAACAGTAGTGGAAAACATAGTCACTAAAGTTTCAGACATCTCATAGTAATATTTTTGCTGATATATCTCCTTGGGCAAGAAAATTTTAAAAATAAACTAGTTGGACTACATCAAATTAAAAAGCTTCTACACAGCTAAAGAAACCATCATCAAAAAGAAAAGGGATCTGGCCGTGAATGCAAGGCCACACAAGGAGGATGAAGAGTTGTGGAACCAAAGAGGGCTGTCTCAAGAGAAGATTCTCAAAGACCAGGTGCCCACTTAACTGTGAAAAGGATTTTTGTTGGTGGTATTAAAGAAGACAATGAAGAACATCATCTAAGAGATTATTTTGAACAGTATGGGAAAATTGAAGTGATTGAAATCATGACTGACCGAGGAAGTGGCAAAAAGAGAGGCTTCATTTTTGTAACCTTTGATGACCATGACTCTGTTGACAAAATTGTCATTCAGAAATATCATACTGTAAATGGCCACAAATGTGAAGAAAAGCCCTATCTAAGCAAGAGATGGCTACTGCTTCATCCAGACAAAGAGGTCGGAGCAGTTCTGGAAACTTTGGAGGTGGTTTTGGTGGGAATGACAACTTCGGTTGTGGAGGAAACTTCAGTGGTTGAGGTGGCTTTGGTGGCAGCCGTGGTGGTGGTGGTGGATATGGTGGCTGTGGGGATGGCTATAATGGATTTGGTAATGATAGAAGCAACTTTGGAGGTGGCAGAAGCTATAGTGATTCTGGCAATTACAACAATCAATCTTCAAACTTTGGACCCATGAAGGGAGGAAACTTTGGAGGCAGAAGTTCTGGCCCCTATGGTGGTGGAGGCAAATACTTTGCCAAACCACAAAACCAAGGTGGCTTTTGTGGTTCCAGCAGGAGCAGTAGCTATGTCAGTGGCAGAAGGTTTTAATTACTGCCAGGAAACAAAGCTTAGCAGGATAGGAGAGCCAGAGAAGTGACAGGGAAGCTACAGGTTACAACAGATTTGTGAACTCAGCCAAGCACAGTGGTGGCAGGTAGGGCCTAGTTGCTACAAAGAAGATATGTTTTAGACAATACTCATGTGAATGGGCAAGAAAACTCAAGGACTGTATTTGTGACTAATTGTATAAGAGGTTATTTTACTTTCTGTCCTGTGAAAAATGTAAAGCATTCCAACAAAGGGTTTTTAATGTAGTTTTTTTAATTATTGCACCCATGCCGTTGATTGCTAAGTGTAATAGTCTGGTCATGATGCTGAATAAATGTGTCTTTTTTAAAAAGAAAAGAAAAGGGATCCAACTGGGTATGAAACCATATTTGCCAATGATACAGTGCACAAGAGTTTAATCTCTAAAATATATCAAGAACTCAAATGACTGAATACCAGAAAGACAAACAATTCAATTTAAAAATGAGCAAAAGACCTGAATAGACACTTTCCCATGGAGGATATATAAATGGCCCTTAGACATAGGAAAGGATGCTCAACATTGCTACCAATTAGAGATACAATTCAAATCACAATGAATTATCACTTAACACCTGTCAGAATGGCTATCATTAATAAATCAACAAATACCAAGTTCTAGTGATGATATGGAGAAAAGGGAACCCTAGTTCACTATTGGTGGGAATGCAGACTGGTGCAGCCACTGTGAAAAACAATATGGAATTTCCTCAAAACATTAAAAATGGAATTGCCCTTTGACCCATTTATTCCACTGTTGGGAATGTACCTGAAGATACCTAAAACACCAATTTGAAAAATATTATGAACCCCTATGTTCATGGCAGTGCTATTTATAACAGCCAACAGTTGGAAACAGCCTAAGTTCCCATCAGTAGGTGAGTGGACTTAAAAACTGTGTTACATTTACAAAATGGAATACTATGCAGCAGAAAGAAGAAGGAATTCCTACCTTTTGTGAAAGGATGGATTGAACTAGAGACCATAAGGCTAAGTGAAATAGGTCTGTAGGCAAAAGACAAATACCATACAATCTTACTTATAAGAGGAACCTAACAAACAAAATAGAGACTTATGGCCAATATGGAGGCATAGGTAGACACATTTTGCCTCCTTGCACAATCAAAATAAGGACAACAACAATTTAAAAACAAAACAAAACAAAACAAAAAAAACAAGTGCTGACAGAAAATTGAACTGTATGGAAATCTGACAACCAAGGAATTAAAGTAGACAAATTCATCCAGACAGGTATGAGGGGAGGAGTCCGGGAGCCGGGATGGAGAGGGCTCCAAACAAGGTGCCTGGTGGACCCCGGGTGTGAAAGGTGGCAGCAGGAGGACCCCAGGCATGCAAATCAGCAGCTGGCAGACCCAGCAAGGTGTCAGATGGTAGAGGGACGCAGTGAGTCTGGTCTCACATTCGCATGCAGATAAACTAGGCGATACTGGGGAGCAAGACAGACTGCTAAACCCAGGCTTCCAGCATGAGAAAATAAAGCCTCAAAACACAAATTGAAAACACCTGTGGAGGTTGAGGTCCTTGGAGAAACTCCCAGCCTCACAAGAGAGTTTGTTGGAGAGACCCAGAGGGTCCCAGGATATACACAAACCCACCCACATGGGAACCAGCAACAGAAGGGCCCAATTTGCTTATGGGAAGCAGAGGAAGTGACTGAAATCTGGCAGAGAGCAAAACAAGTGCCATTGTTCCCTCTCAGACCCCAGCATCACAACCCTGCAACTCGGTTGCCCCACCCGGGTGAACACCTAAGGTTCCACCCCTCACTGTGTAACAGGCATATCAAGACAAAAAAAAAATGGCCCAAACAAAAGAATAGATCAAAGTTCCAGAAAAAATACAACTAAGCAATGCAGAGATATCCAACCTATCAGATGCATAGTTCAAAACACTGGTAATCAGGATGCTCACAGAAGTAATTGAATTTGGTGGCAATTTAGGTGAAAAAATGAAGGCTATGCTAACTGAAATAAAGGAAAATGTACAGGGAATCCATAGTGATGGGAAGGAAACTGGGACTCAAATCAATGGAGTGGACCAGAAGGAAGAAAGAAACATCCAATCAGAAAAGAATGAAGAAACAAGAATTTTAAAAAATGAGGAGAGGCTTAGGAACCTCCCGGACACCTTTAAGTGTTCCAACATCCAAATCATAGGGGCACCAGGAGAAGAGAAGGAGCAAGAAATTGAAAACTTATTTGAACAAATAATGAAGGAGAACTTCCCAAATCTGGCAAAGGAAATAGACTTCCAGGAAGTCCAGGAAGCTCAGAGAGTCCCAAAGAAGTTGGACCCAAGGAGGACCACACCAAGGCACATCATAATTACATTACCCAAGATTAAAATAAAGAAGTTTAAAAGCAGCAACAGAAAAGGAGATATTTACCTACAAAGTAGTTCCCATCATACTGTCAGCTGATTTCTCAAAAGGGACCTTATAGGCAAGAAAGGGCTGGAAAGAAGTATTCCAAGTCATGAAAGGCAAGGACCTACATCCAAGATTGCTCTATCCAGCAAATCTTTCATTTAGAATGGAAGGGCAGATAAAGTGCTTCTCAGATAAGGTCAAGTTAAAGGAGTTCATCATCACCAAGCCCTTAGTATATAAAATGTTAAAGGGATTTATCTAAGAAAAAGGAGATAAAAAACATGTACAGTAAAATGACAGCAAACTCACAATAATTATCAACCACACCTAAAACAAACACAAAAACAAACTAAGCAAACAAGTAGAACAGAAACAGAACCACAGCAATGAGGAAGACATGGAGGGTTATCAATAGGGGAGTGGGAGGGGGAGAGAGCAGGAAAAGGTACAGAGAACAATTAGCATAGATTGTAGGTAGAAAATAGAAAGGGGGAGGGTAAGAATAGTATAGGAATTGTAGAAGCCAAAGAACTTATATGTATGACCCATGGACATGAAATAAAACAAGGAAATGTGTGTAGGAGTGGGTGTGCAGGGTGGAGGGAAGTGAAGGGGGGAATGGGACAACTGTAATAGCATAATCAATAAAATATATGTTTTAAAAACCTATGCAGGAAAGAAAATATTGCAAATCATGGAGAAGACCACGGTGAATTTTGTCTCATAGCATCTAGTATCTACCTCAATTTTTTCTTCCTGGATCCTCCTCTGGTGATGTCAGGTGATGACCCCATGTGATCTTAGGCAGCCTGTTTGAGACTCTCAGGGATTTACTATCTGTGGCTGTCTATTTGGCAGTTAATCTAGACATTCTGCACTTAGCAGTTAGGCTTAAACACCACAGGGTGTAGCAGAGTCCCTCCTGGGGTCAGGGCTATTGTTTTCCCTCAGGC
This sequence comes from Carollia perspicillata, assembly GCA_004027735.1. Classification (NCBI taxonomy): domain Eukaryota; kingdom Metazoa; phylum Chordata; class Mammalia; order Chiroptera; family Phyllostomidae; genus Carollia; species Carollia perspicillata. Next base: position 66,539 of record PVKM010001451.1, read on the forward strand.
TGGAAGGGAGTGGTCTGCCTGAGCAAGATGGCTGCTGCCATATGGGAAATGACTCAGCACCAGGATATTGGCTGTGACTTCCTCAGTTCTCTCCCCAATACTTCTGTCCCCAGTCTCTCTTCAAATATCTCTATAGTCTACTCTGCCTCTGCCTTTGCCAGAGCCCAGGGTAAGGGGCTGCAAATGCAAGTTCATGCATTGGCCCTCAAAACAGCTCTTTGCATCTCCAGCCATCTGTCTCTGGCAGAGAGCAACCCTGATGCATTTTGCCACTGGTTGTTATCTATGTACTTTTTGGGATCTGATGCTCTAAGCTGGAGATTCTGGCTTAGGGTTTAGATGCCACACTTCTCAGGGGAATCAAACCAGTTACTTAAGTATCCCTGTGGTGCTTCTGCCTATGGATGCCTAACCAGCCCTCTCGAGTCTCCACCTCACTCCTTACTAGTCAGGTTATGCTGAAGCTGATTCTTTGTCTGTCCACAGTTATAGGTCTTCTCTCTCACTATTCTTCTGTTGTTTTTTTCTGGGTGATTTCTCCACAATTTAGTGTTAATTCCATATTGGTCCTGGGAGGAAGTTAGTGTGGCTTCCATTCACTCCTTCACCATCTTGTGAAGATCTGAATGTTTTTAAATATAAATTGATTAAATACTTCAGTTAAGAGACATAAAGATAGTTGAATGGGCAAGATCCATATATATGCTGTTTATAAGAGATATACCTCAGAGCAAAAGATACACACAGACTGTAAATAAAAGGATGGAAAAAGACTTTTCATTCAAGTGGAAACAAAGTAAAAGTTGGGATACTAATACTGATATTAGACAACAGGACTTTAAAACAAACTCTATGATAAGAGACAAAGAAGGAAATGTAAAAATCATAAAGGGATCAATCTAATAAGAAAATATAACCATTATAAGCATTAATGTACCAAACATTGGAACACCTAAATACATAAAGGAAATATTGATAGAAATAAAGTGAGAGATCAAAAGTATCCAGTTATAGCAGAGGATGTGAGCACCCTATGGACATCAGTGGTTAAATCTTGCAGACAAAAAGTCAATAAGGAAACAGCAGTTTTAAATGAAACACTACACCAGATGGATTTAATTGATATTTTCAGAGCATTTCACCCCAAAGCAGAAGAATATACATTCTTTTTGTGCACATGAGACATTTTCTAGGATAAATCACACAAAAGAAGTTTCAATAAATTTAAGAAAATTACAATCATATAAAGCATGTTCTCTGACTTCAATAGTATAAAACTGAAAATCAACCACTGGAAATAACTGAAAAACACACAAAGTCATGGAGGCTAAATAACATGTTACTAAACAATGAATAGGTTAACAATGAGATTAAGCAAGAAATCAAAAGTTACTTTGAACAGAAGAAAATGAAAACACACAACACAAAAATCTATGGAATACAATGAAAGCAGTCCTGAGAGGGAAATTCAAAGCAATGCAGGCCTACCTTAAGAACAAAATCTCAAATACATGATTTAAACTTCCATCTAAATGAACTACATAATAAACAACAAAGTCCAAACTGAGTAGAAGGAAGGAAATCACAAAGATCACAGCAGAAATAAATGAAGTAGAGTCTAAAATAAATAATACAAAAGATCAATTAAGCCAAGAGCTTGTTCTTTAAAAAGATAAACAAGATTGACAAAACATAAATCAGATTCATCAACAAAAAAAAGAGAATGGACCCAAATAAATATAATCAGAAATGAAGAAGTAACAATGACACCACAGAATAATGAAGGATTGTTAGAAAATATTATAACTATATGTCACCAAATTTGACAATCTGGAAGAAATGGATAAATGACTAGAAACATACTATCTCCCAAAACTGAATCAATAAGAAACAGAAAACCTGAATACACCAATGACAACTAATGAAATCAAAGCAGTAATCTAAAAACTGCCAGCGAACATAGAACCAGAAACGTGGAAATATGGAACAGACTGATAGCTGTAGAAGGGGAGAAGAAAGGGGGGAGAATGGTGGAAGGAAGGGGAAGGGACTAGTCAAAAAACATGTATGAATGATTAATGGACATGGACAAAGAAATGGGATTGATGGTGGGCAAGAGGGGTGGGCTAGCTATGGAAGGGAGGGGGGAAATTAGGACAACTGTAATAGAAAAATTATGTATTAAAAAATAAAAATAAATACTTCCAGCAAAGAAAAACCATCAACCAGGTTGTTTCAAAGGTAAATTTTACCAAACATTTAAATAATTAAAACTTATCTTTCTCAAACTCTTCCAAAAATTTCAAACCAAGTGAAATCTTCTAACCTCATTTAACAAGGCCAACATTATCATAGTTTCAAAACAAGATAAGGACATTACAAGGAAAGAAAATTAAAGGCCAATATCTCTGATGAACAGTCAGACACAAATATCCAGTGGGTATTAGGAAGGGAAGAATGGGAGGGTGGAAGGTACAGGGAATAAGAAGCATAAAAAGTATGGACAAAAGAGACAGGAGAAGGTTAAGAATAGTATAGGAAATGGTGAAGCCCAAGAACTTGTATGTACAACCCATAGGCATGAACTAAGGAGGGTTGGGAAATATTGAATGAGAGTGGGGGTGCAGGGAAGAGGGGGATAAAGAGGAGAAAAAAATGGGGCAACCATAATGGCATAATCATAAAATACACTTTAAAATATTGACAAACAGAATGTAGCAATACATTAAAAAGATTATACACCATAATCAAGTAAGATTTATTCCTGGGATGCAAGATTGGTACAATGTCTACAAATCAATAAATGTAATATATCACATAAACAAAATAAAAGATAAAATTTATATAATTACACCTATTAATGCAGAAAAGCATTTGACAAAATCCAGTACCCATTTATGATTTTAAAATAAATCTCTCAGCAAAGTGGAACTCATTCAATATAATAAAAACCACATATGATGAACCTACAGACAACATCATAATTAAAAACTAAAAAGTGTTTTTCTTAAGATCATAAACAAGACAGGGATGTCTGTTTTCACCAGTCTTATCCAACATAGTACTAGAAGGCCTAACCATAGCAGTTAGAGAAGAAGAAGAAGTAAAAAGCATTAAAATTGAAAAGGGAGAAGTATGACTGTCATTCCTTGCAGAGAGCAAGATACTGTATATAGATAACCCTAAACATTCCACTAAAAGACTACTATAAGTGATAAATGAATTCAGTAAAGTAGCAGCATACAAATTAATATTTGGAAACAAGTTGCATTTGTATATAGCGATAATTACTATTGGAAACTGAAACTAAGAAAACAAACCTATTTATAATTGCATTAAAAATAAAATACCTATAAATACTATATATTTAACCAAGGAGGTAAAAGTGCTATAATCAGAAAATTATAACAGTGAAGACAGAAGTTGGAAGACACAAATAAATGGAAATTTATCCCATGTTCTTGGGTTGGAAAATTTAATATTGTTAAAATATTTGTATTAGCCAAAACAATCCAGAGATTCAACTCATACCTGATCAAAATTCCAATGGCATTTTCATAGATACAAAATTCTAGATATACTAGAATGTGTATGAAACTATGAAATATCCATCTAGCTAAAATAATCTTGAGAAGAAAGAACATGGTTATAAGCAGGGATAAGACAAATATGTCTGCTTTTACCACTCCTATTCAACATTATACTAGAAGTTCTAGACAGAACAATTAGAAAATATAGAGAAATAAAAGGCATCCAAATTAGAAAGAAAAACATAAAACTATCTTTATTCATTGGTGACATAATCCTATATATAGAAAATATCAACTTTTCCAGACAAAAATATTAAAGTTGTAAATTCATCAAATTTTTAGAATACAAAGGCAAGCAAAATCAGTTATATTTCAAAACGCCAATACTGAAAATAAAATTAAGAAAAAAATTCCATTCATAGAAGTGTCAAAAAGAATAAAATATTTAGGAATAATATTAATTAAGGAATTACAAGAATTGAACACTGAAAAGTACCAAATAGTGCTAAAACCTAAGTAAGACTGAAGCAAATGGAAAGGCATCCCAGCTTCATGGGTTGGAAGGCAATATTGCTTGAGGATGGCAATATTGCTTGAGGTGATCTACAGATTCAGTTCATTACCTAACAAATTCAAAGACCTATTAAAAATGAAACGGTCTTTTGACCCAGCAATTCCATTGCTGGGATTATACCCTAAGAACCCTGAAACAACAATCCAAAAGAACCTATGCACACCAATGTTCACAGCAGCACAATTCACAATAGCCAAGTGCTGGAAGCAACCTAAGGGTCCATCAGTAAATGAGTGGATCAAAAAGCTGTGGTACATTTACACAATGGAATACTACACAGCAGAAAGAAAAAAGGAGCCCCTACCCTTTGTGACAGCATGGATGGAACTGAGGAGCATTATGCTAAGTGCAATTATCCAGATGGTGAAAGACAAACAACATATGATCTCACTTATATGTGGAACCTAATCAACAAAACTAACAAGCAGGCAAAATATAACCAGAGACATTGAAATTAAGAACAAACTGACAGTAACCAGAAGGGAGATGGGAGGGGATAATGGGGGAAGGGTTTTCAGGAACATGTATAAAGGACACATGTTCAAAACCAAAGTGGGGTAGGATCAAGGGTGGGAAGTGGGGATGGCTGGGGTGGGGGAGAGTGATGGGGGGAAAATGGAGACAACTGTACTTGAACAACAATAAAGAATTATAAAAAGGAATAAGAAAGAAAGTTAATCCTAAAATTCATGTAAAACGAAGGGTCCTAAAAAACGAAAGCACTGTTGAAAAGAACAAAGTTTGAGAAGAACTCAAACTTTTCCATTTCAAACCTTACTATGTACAAAGCTACAATAAATCAAAACTGTGGTACTGACATATGGATTGAGCTATACAACAATAGAACATAATTAGCACCCCAGAAATAAACCTATGCATGTGGTCAACTGATTTTAAACCAGGGTTCCAATTCAATATAGTGGGAAAAGAAGAGGCTCTTCAACAAATGATTTGGGAAAATTCAATTTCCAGAAGCAAAAGAATCACTTGTACCTCTCAGCATATAGAAAAATTAATTCAAAATTGATCAATGACCAGATTTTTGCTGCTTAAAGGGCCGAGACTTAGAATATACACAAACTCACCCATTATGAGTTTCACAACTAGGGCAGCATCTGAAGACCACTAGTAACATACTGGAAAAAGTGACTGGAAAAGGAGTGAGTGCAAGGGAAACCTCCAGAAGTCAAACAGTGGGACTTTCCCTTCTCTGAGCCTTCCCTCCTCTGTGGAGCCACAAAGTGGTAAAGCAGGTTGCCCCACCCTGGCAATTACCTAAGACTCAACCTCACACAATTTACCAGTGCCTTTTCTACAATAGGCCACACTTCTAAGACAGGGAGTCAAAGTAGCCAAACCTAATACACAGAAACAAACACAAGGAGGCTGCCAAATTGAGGAGACAAAGAAATATGGCCCAAATGAAAGAACAGAACAAAACACCAGAAAAAGAATAAACAAAATGAAGATAACCAACCTATCAGATGCAGAGTTCAAAACATTGGTGATCAGTATGCTCAAAGAAATCATTGAATATGGCAAAAAAAAAATAATAATAAGAGAAGAAATGAAGACTACACTAAGTGAAACAAAGAAAAATCTACAGGGAATCAACAGTGGAGAAAATGAAGCCAAATTAATGAACACAGGAGAAAAAAACACTCAATCAGAGAAGCAGGAAGAAAGAAGAATTTAAAAAATTGAGGATAGACTTAGGAACCTCTGGGACAACTTTAAACATACCAATATTCAAATCACAGGGGTTCCAGAAGGAGAAAAGGAAGAGCAAGAAATTGAAAACTTATTTGAAAAATAATAAAAAGAAAACTTTCCTAATTTGGCAAAGGAAATAGACACACAAATCCAGGAAGCACAGAGAGTCCCAAACAAGTTGGACTGAAACAGAAACACACCTAGATACATCATAATTAAAATGCCAATGGTTAGGAGGAAGATGGTGGTGAGGTAGGAGGGAGAGGAGCCCACCTTCCCCTACATATGGGTAAAATACCTAGCTGATCTACTAAGGAACAGAGTGAACAGCCAACAGTACTCCAGCATATATGAAGATAGCAGACCAAAAATTGTAAAGGACTTTGAAAAACCAGATGGTAAGGAGAATGCTTCAGGACAATAAAGTCCCTGGGGCCACCTTGGGGACCAGGGCAGCTGCAGCCCCAGGCCTGGCACCCAAGGTCTCCCATAGGGTTCTTGGGAGAGAGCTGGGTCAACGACACCATCCCCTGCCAAACAAGGTTTGAGCACCACCAGGAGAGACCTGGTTGCTTGAAGTCGCAGAGAAGGGAATAAGGACTAAGTGGCAAACACACAGGGGCTGTGAGCACCCACGGAGTCTGGATGCCAGCTGGGGAGAGTCGAGAGTTGGGCCGTGATGGAACCTGACCCAGACAGTCCCTGGTCTGGTTGGAGAATTAGACTGTGTGAGAGGCCAGGCCTTTGTATGGAGCAGCAGGCTTGAGCAAGAGGAATTTCTCAAAAAGAAAAAGTGAAAAAAGAGGTACTTGGTGGCTGTTTAAGGAATTCTCCTGCAGTAGCCACTCTGACCTCTCCCCCACCCAGCCACTCAATGCTCCTGAGGTGGCGCAGAAGGCCCTTCACACACTCCTGTGGCCCTGGGAAGAGTATGCATCTGAACTTGAGGGACTGGAGGTGGCCAGGCCAAACACACAGGCCCAAAACTCATGGAGAGTGTGCTCTGAGGAAGGCCTGGTGCTCACAACTGAAGCCCCAGGGAGAGTCCACTAAGCCAACACAAAGCCCCAGGGAGAGTGTATGCCTGGATTGGAGGCTGCTGGGGAACTGGGCTGGAGGCTGACTGCTGATCAGAAAGGGAGAAAATCTAAATCAATCACCCCTCAGCCTGCTGCAGCCAGGAAGAACAGCAAAACTGGCTTGGCCAGCTTGAAGCCAGCAGGAGGCTTTTTTAAAAAGTAATTCTTTATTTAAATTTTTAAAAAATCTTTTAACTCCCTCTTCCTCTCTTTCCTTTTTTTGTTTTATTCCTTCTTCCTTTCTATCCCTTTTTAACTCTTTTTCCTTCTTTATTTAAAAAACAATTCCCATGAGTGAGACAAAAAAAAACTGGAACTGTGAAAAGACCAAAGATGGACCTAAAGAGGGGGCATCCCAACAGCTGAGACAGTGAGACAAATTTCATGTTGCTACTACATGAAAAACAGAGAAAGAGAGAGGAACACAGGTATGAAAAAATTACAATGAATAAGAACTTATCAATAATAACTTTAAATGTAAATGGATTAAATACCACAATCAAAAGACACAGAATAGCAGAATGGATAAGAAAATATGATCCACACATATGCTGCCTATAGGAGACCCACCTCAGAACAAAAGACCTATGCAGACTGAAAGTGAAGGGCTGGAAACAAATACTCCAAGCAAACAGACAGAAAAAAAAAGCTGGGGTAGCAATACTCATATCAGACAAAATAGACTTCAGAAAAACAACCATGAAAGAGACCCAGAGGTCACTTCATAATACTCAAGGGAAGACTCCATCAAGAAAACATAAACATAGTAAATATATATGCAACCAACACAGGAGCAACCAAATACATAAAGAAAATCTTGGAGGACTTCAAGAAAGATATTGACAGCAACACAATAGTAGGGGATTTCAACATCCCACTGTCAAAAATGGACAGATCTTCCAAACAAAATATTAACAAAGATATTGTGGCATTGAACAATGTCCTAGATTAAGTGGACTTAACTGATATATAGAGAGCCTTTCATTTCAAAGAAGCAAAATACACATTCTTTTCAAATGCACATGGAACATTTTCAAAGATAGACCACATGATAGGACACAAAATAAGCCTCAACAAATTCAAGAAAATTGAGATCATAACAAGAATTTTCTCTGATCACAAGGGACTGAAACTAGAAACCTCCAAACACTAAAACTCATGGAGATCGAGTAGCATGCTATTAAACAATGAATGGGTCAAGAATGAGATTAGGGAAGAAATCAAAAAGTTTCTGGAAACAAACAAAAATGAATTCACAAAAACCCAAAACTTAAGGGACACAGCAAAGACAGTCCTGAGAAGGAAGTTTATAGTGACATAGGCCTACCTAAATAAAAATAGAAACATTTCAAATATGCAACCTAACCCTACACCTACAAGAACTCAAGGAACAACAACAAAGACAACCCAGAGCAGGTAGAAGGAAGGAAATAACCAAGATCAGAGCAGAATTAAATGACATAGAGACTAAAAGCACAATTCTAAGGATCAATGAATCCACAAGCTGGTTCTTCAAAAAGATAAACAAAATAAACAAGGCTTTAAACAGGCTCATCAAGAATAAAAGAGAGTACTCAAATAAATACAATAGGAAGTGAAGGAGGAGAGATTACAACTGATACCACAGAAATACAAAGGATTGTAAGAAATTACCACAAAGAACTATATGCCAAGAAATTTGAAAACCTAGATGATATGGACAAATTTCTAGAAAAATATAATTTACCAAAACTCAATGAAGAAGCAGAAAGCCTGAACAGCCCAATAACACCTGATGAAATTGAAACAGTAATTAAAAAGCTTTTGATACACAAAATCCCTGGACCAGACAGTTTCACAGGAGAATTTTACAAAGCATTTAAGAGAGACCTAACCCCCACCCCCCACAGATTATTTTTAAAAATTCGAGAAGATGGAACACTCCCAAATCTTTTTATAAAGCCAACATCATCCTAATCCCAAAACTACATAAAGACATAACAAAGAAAAAAAACTTCAGGCAATATTGTTGATGAACACAGATGTTAAAATTCTCAACAAAATATTGGCAAAGCACATCCACCAATACATTAAAAGGATCATATACCATGACTAAGTGGGATTTATCTCAGGGATGCAAGGATGGTACAATATTAACAAATCAATAAACATAATACATCACATAAACAAAAGCAAAGACAAAAATCACATAATCATATGAACAGATGTAGAAAAAGCATTTGATAAGGTACAACATCCATTTATAATAAAAACATTCAACAAAGGGGGAATAGAGGGAGAATTCCTCAACATAATAAAGGCCATATATGAGAGATCTACAGCCAACATCATACTCAATGAACAAAAACTTAGAGCTTTCCCACCAAGATCAGGAACAAGACAAGGATGCCCACTTTCACCACTCCTACTCAACATATACTGGAAATCCTAGCCACAGCAATCAGAGATGAAAAGGAAATAAAAGGCATCCAAATTGGAAAGGAAAAAACAAAACTGTAGCTGTTTATACATGATAATGTACATACAGAATCCTATAGACTCCACCAGAAAATTACTTGACCTTAATAAGTAAATTTAGCAAAACAGCCAGTTACAAAGTCAATATGCAGAAATCAAAGGCATTTTTGTACACCAACAATGAAATATCAGAAACAGAAATCAGAAAAACCTCCCATTTGATATAGCAACAAGAAAAATAAAATACCTAGGAATAAACCTTACCAAGGAGGTAAATGACCTCTACTCAGAAAACTACACAACATTGAAGAGAGAAATTAAAGAAGACACAAACAAATGGAAACATATACAATGCTCATGGATTGGAAGAATTAACATAATCAAAATGTCCATACTACCCAAAGCAATCTATAGATTCAATGTAATCCTTATTAACATACCAATGGCATACTTCACAGATATGGAACAAACACTTCAAAATTTATATGGAACTATAAATGACTTGAATAGCTGCAGCAATTTTGGGAAAGAAGAGCAAAGTAGGAAGAATCACAATACCTGATATCAAAATGTATTACAAGGATACTATAATCAAAACAGCCTGGTACTGGCATAAGAACAGACACATAGACCAATGGAGCAGAATACAGAGCCCAGATATAAACCCAATTCTCTATGCTCAATTAATATTTGACAAAGGGGGTAGAAGCATAAAATGGAGTCAAAATAGGCTCTTCAACAAATGGTGTTGGGAGACCTGGACAGCTACATGCAAAAAAAAAAAAAAAAAAAGACTCAATCACCAACTTACACCATACAATAAAATAAATTCAAGGTGGATAAAAGACTTAATTATAAGTCATGACACCATAACAGTCCTAGAGGAAAACTTTGGCAGGAAAATCTCAGATGTTCCATGCAGCAACATCTTCATGAATATGTCCCCTAAAGCAAGGGACATAAAGGAAAGAATAAACAAATGGGAACCCATTAAATTAAAAAGCTTCTGCATGGCTAAAGAAAACAGCATTAAAATGAATAGAGAGCCCACCATATGGGAAAACATATTTGCAATGACACCTTGGACAAGGGCTTGATCTCCAAAATACATAAAGAACTCACACAACTCCACTCCAGGAAGACAAAAAACCCAATTACAAAATAGGCAAAGGACTTGAACAGACACTCCTCCAAGGAGGACATACAGAGGGCCCAGAGACATATGAAAAGATGCTCAGCATCACTAGTCATCACAGAGATGCAAATTAATACCACGATGAGATACCACTTCACACCAGTCAGAATGGCCAACATAAACAAATCAACAAACAACTGTTGGAGAGGATTTGGAGATAAGGGAACCCTAGTACACTGTTGGTAGGCATGTAGACTGGTGCAGCCACTGTAAGAAACAGTATGTAATTTCCTCAGAAAACTAAAAATGGAACTGTCTTTTGACTCAGCAATTCCACTGCTGGGATTCTATCCTCAGAACCATGAAACACCAATCCAAAAGAACCTATGCACCCCAATGTTCATAGCAGCACAATTTACAATAGCCAAGGGCTGGAAGAAACCTAAGTGCTCTTCAGCAAATGAATGGACCAAAAAACTATGGTACATTTACACAATGTAATACTACACAGCCAAGAGAAAGAAGGAGCTTATACCCTTTGCTCCAGCATGGATGGAACTGGAGATCATTATGC